>JAPMOR010102524.1:259546-283306 GCA_026543865.1 Argiope aurantia | reverse complement strand
CTCGCGAGAACTGTTTTATCCTTATATAATACAGAAATAAAATGACCTCCTTCCTAAATCTCTGAATTTCTTTTTAAATTTCGGTGTTTTCAGACTATAGATATCAGATATAAACCACGAAACTAACTTTTAAAGCGAATTAATATTTGACAGTGAGTAGAATTTGATATGAAGGATAATCATAGTCATATCAGTCATTAAATTTAAACCGCCAAATGATGAAATTGATTTTTAAAGTGAATTGGCAGAGAGGAGAATTTGATATTCCAAATATTGCTACAAACAGTTTAAACGTTTAGATATAAAAAATAAACCACGAATTAAACTTTCTAAGTGAGTTGATATTTGGTTATGCATAGATTTTGAGATCAAATGAGTCAAAATAATCAATCCATACATTAGAAATGAGAGGTAAACCAAGAAACTAACTTTTTAAGTGAACTGATTTTTGACAATCTGTAAAATTGGCGATCATAAAAATCACCATAGTCCATTCAGGCATTAGATATAAAGCAATAAATAATGAAATTGACTTTATAAGCAAATTGATATTTGACATTGAATAGAATTTGTATCAGAAATATCACCTTAATCAATTTAAATGTTTAGATATCAGAGATGCAATGTTTATCTATAAGATTTATTTTTAAATTTCGATATTTCCAGAGAAATTTCGATGCAGATATCAGAGATAAACCAAGAAACTAACTTCTTTAGTGAAATGATATTTAACAATGAGTAGAATTTCATATGAAAAGACTCATCATATCATCATATACATATCAGAACATTACATTTAAAGCGACAAATGATGAAATTGACTTTTTAAGTGAATTGATATTTGACTGTGAGTAGAATTTAATACTCAAAGTATCGCCAAAATCAGTTTAAACGTTAGATATAAGAGATAAACCATGAAATAAACTTTCTGAGCCAATTGATTATGCGTAGAACTTGCAATCAAAAGAATAAAAATAATCAGTTCAGACATTAACATAAGAGATAAACCAAGAAACTAACTTTTTAAGCGTAATGATACTTGACAATATGTAAAACCTGAGATCATACGAATCACCATAGTCAATTCAAATATTTGATATAAGGCAATAAATGAAGGAAGTGACTTTTTAACCAAATTGATTATTTAAAATGTATAGAATTTGATATTTAAAAGCCTCACTAAAATCAATTTAAACATTTAGATAGATATAAGAGAAGCTACATAAAACTAGCTTTTAAAGCAAACTGACATTTGATAGAGAGTTAGAACTTTAAAGAATTGAAATATTTAGTGAGTAAATCTTGTGAAAATATTCTTCCTTTACTTTTACTTATTACTTCGGTAAGGGGAATGCAAAATTCATTGAAAAATAGACTTCTTTAGAAATAAAATCTTCAAAAAAATTGTAAACAAATTTTCAATTTTCAAAAATATTTGATGTATGCAGAATAAAAAGTGATTTAAGTTTTAATAATCTTGAAACAGAAAATTTTTAATTATATGAATAATAACATTTTTTAATTTTAATTTTCCATCCAAGAAACAGTGAAATAGTTAATGAACAGTAATAATAATTATGGTTAGTAATAAAAATAATAAACTTTTAAATTATCGCGAAAATAGTTTAAAAGCAGATAAAGTTCCTATTGAAAGATTAATTGTTCATTTGATTTTTTTTTGTATTATTGTCTTTTATCCATTTGTATTTATAAGAATCATTTAAAAACTTTATATTATTTAAGATTTTTTTGCCTTGTTTTAATAATGTTAATTTGTATATTAATGCGAATACTGATGTTTTACGATGAAAATAAGAGAGTGAAAAATTTTACATACAATTCGAAAGTTTATTTCCCATATACGATGAAAATAACATTTGACTTATGTATAATCAAGATTTGATATGCGATGTAGCTGCAGCAGTTAATATTTAAAAGCTTGAAAGCACTTAATACTGGATTAATATAAATAAAAGCAAAATAGTAATATGCAAAAAAATGCTGAAAAATTTCAAATAAATATTTTTAAAAATGATCTATTTTCATAACTTCCAGTTAAAAGGATGTAAACTGGCATCGATTAATTTTGCATTACTCGAAGTAAAATTATTTTGGAAAAACTTTTGTTGTATTTAAAACATCAGTGTTTTTTAATAGAACAAATAATGGTTTTTATTTGATTTCTGAAATGCAAATAAGTTTAGATTTTTTTAAAACATTTTTTTCATCTCACAGTGATTTTTCAAATTGTATATAAACATATTGTTAGAAAATTTCATCTTAGTATTTATAAACCTTTTTACTTTACTATATTAAAAAACTCTACTTACAGCTGAAAAGAGTTATGAATTTTCTTATGTAATCTATTTTTATGAGAAATAAAATTTTTATAGTATTTAGATCATTTAAAGTAAACAATAATATTCAAATTGTACAGTTGAAAGATATAGAAATTTTGTGTTTAATATGAACATTAAATTTTGCTTATGAAACTAACTATTGGATATTTTTGAAATTTTAGACAAACAAAATAAAAGAAATTTTAATTCTAAATAAGATTTTTCTGTTTTATATTAAGTCTGTATCAATAACCGAAAGAAAAAAACAATTGTTATTAATGTTTAAAATTTCATTATTTTAACAAACTGTACTAACTAAATTGCTTTGTTATAATTCTGCTAGAAAACTATTTAAATCTGACAAATGACATAATTTTGGAAAACAGTTGGTAGCATGCTGTTTTCGTTTTATTCATTATATTTAGCCATTTATCAGTGTAAGAGTTCGAATTTAACTTAATGCAGGCATATTTTAAAGACATATTTAATAGTGTTAAGAGTTTGACATATTTTAATCGTACTGTTATGAGGTTATAAAAATGAATTCAACTGTATATTTATTTCCTAATATTTATACTTATAAATAATTGAAACTGAAACTGAACTGAAATAAAATTCAATGCAGACGATTAAAAAAAATTTTTTTTTGAAGATATGTTTATCACTAATAAGAAAACGACTTTTACGAGACGAACTTTTATAGAATTCAGAGCAATTTATTTGCAAGGCGAATTCAGCAATATATTAGTTTTTAAATAATTCTATGAGTAAGTGATTGCCCTGAAATAAAACAAAAACACGGACAAAAAATAAATAAATAAGAAAGACGATAAGAAACGTCATCTTAAACATTTTCTTTTGATCTTTTTGCTAATTCTGCTTTTTGAATGGGTGTGGCTGTTGCTGGATCAAACAAAATCTAAAAGCTTAAGCCATTTCCTCTGCAAAAGCAAAACAAACGTCAGGCGAGATAAAAATAACAACAGAAAAAAATTACAAATTTTGCAAAAAGATTTTTAAAAGGGAGGGAAAAAATAAATAAATCCGCGAAAAATACCAAAAACTGCTTCTACCTAAGAAAAGCCTGAGCTGACAGTATGTCAGTATTAGCGCAAAAATTTAATCCCTTAATATTTTTCTTTAAGTTCTTTTAGCATGATTATTGGCATGTGAGCATTGAGCTGTTTTTAATAGATTTTTTTTTCTCCTATGCGAAGCAACTTAATTCTTTACCACACCCCGTATTGTAATTGCGCTTTACTTTTGGTATTTAACCATCTACAACCCCTCCCCTCATGGTGAAAAAATGTATCCCCCCTTTTCATTCATACACGTATACATGCATGCATGTACACTAACACACTAATAACGCCGTCCTCTTCATTTCACTTCTCTTTGTTTTGAGACTTGAATGATAATTCGTTCTTATATCGTTTCAAACATACTTCAGAGGCACCATAAACCGGTAGAAGTTGAAATTAATTAATTATTTTTTCCTTATTTGTTTAATATCTTCATGTCCCTCTATTCAACCCCTCTGCCATATTTTTTTTCCCTGTCTCATCATTCCCCCACACATGCTTTGCGGGTTCTTTTGTGTTAGCGGAAAGCTGTTTTCGGTGGGTACTACTTAAGTACGTTAGAAAAATACCTTTCGTTCAAACGCACGCGGATAAATATACAGATATCTATAGACATAGTGTGATGAAAGAAAAATCGTAGATGACGGGGGGAGGGGAAAAAATAAACAAATAATTCCAGACGTTTTAATTAATTCCAATAGACAAGTTCGATTCCTGGTCTTTTGCGAAGAGGCTGGCTTTATGTGAGGGAAAAAAAGTGAGGGGGAAAAATGCAAGGGAAAAAAACACATTGAACTTGAGGATGCTGCATACAATAATCTGCTACCGCAGGATGTCAAAAACAAAGAAATATAATTAATTGGCATATCTCTGTCGATGATTTTGTTTGTTAGGTTCATCTCCAATTCTTTTTTTTTTCTCCTGAACCATCGACGGCTGTTTTTTGTTGCATACTTCTCAACTCATTGAGTTTTCTTTTTGTTTTGCTGCTGAGTATTTCTCCCCTCGGGTTTCAAAAACATTTTTTTTGAACCCGTCAATTTACATTGAGGTATTTTCTATCCAGCTTGCTGTTTGAAACTGCAAATTCACTTGCTTTGTATTTCTATTTTTCAAAGAATGTTCGCCGGAAATATCAACATAAAAATGGTGATAAAAACAACGTTAACACAAAGCAAAAAAAAAAAAAAAACTGCCTTGGAAAAATTTGATAAAAGAAATAAATTGCAATTTATTAACGTAAGAAGGATAGAAAACCTTATGAAAAGAATTTTACAGGAGGAAAGGCAATTGTTCTAATTCAAAGAATTTTGCTTTTATTATCTAGAAAATTCAGATTGAAGCCTACTTTAGATTTAAAAAAAGAAACTTACTTCAGATTTGCCTCTAAAATATTTGTTTCAAATTTTCAATTCATTGAAACCTATAATTTCATGAGAATATATTCTAATTCAGATATCTAAAATAACACTAATTAAAAATATTATTTAAATGAAATTTATGGATATTTGCGATTCTTACGATTTTGTTGAAGAATTATTTTTTGAAATCTCACTTACGCTTTCGTCCATTTTACTAAGATGCAAAATATTATATTAAGTTTTTAAAAGTTCGAGAAAACATATTTGTCATTCCATTCTTTCAATTATAGCAAAGTCTTATAAGTCAAGGTTTTCAAGTATAATATCTGAATCTGAAATATTTGCTTCATACTTTAATTGATTAGATCGTATAGCTTCTTAATATCATCTTTTACGATTGTATTTTTAAAAATTTTTACATTTGCATATATGTTAAATTAGAATTCTTTAATAATTTCTTATTCCTGGAATTCCTTAAGAAAATGTTTGCTGAACATTCCATTTTTGCATCTCTTAATTTGTTTAAGCCACAAATTAATAATGCAGTTTTTAAAATTGAAAAGCAACATATTTGTTAAAACTGCTAGGTTATAGAGTTTCTGGTGGTTAAAGTCCAGGGACTTCATAAAATTTATCCTCTCTCATTTGTATTAGTTTTGGATAAAAAGCAATTATAAAAAACTATTATTTATTGGCCCAAAAGTGCAGGTTTTTGAAAAATATGCTTATCTATCTAACTCCTACTAATTTCTTAAGAAAAGTTTTGTTGAACATTGCATTTTCAGCCAGAAAGTGCACTTATGACATGAATTAATAAAGGCAGATTTTTGAAATTCACAAACAACATATTTGTTAGACCATTTATATTTCAATCATAATTAGATCTTGGAAGTTGAAGATCCATGAATTCCAGGATTCCATCAAAATCATCCTCATTGTGTATTTCTTGGGATAAAAAGAATTTGTAGAAAAATTTTATTCATTAGCAAATAACGCATAAATTTCTGTAGATCTGTGTTATTCTTGTAATCATAAGGTTAAGAAACATTCTGTGGCGTTCCTAGTTTAATTTTGCATAGAAAGCTAAGACATCATTATACAGGGTAATTCAAAATAAAATGTAGCGATTAACAAACGACTATAACTATCTAATTAAAAAGAATTTATCGATAAGATTAACACATAATGTAGACGGAACTTCAAAATTTTATATACATACATCATAGATTTTCTATGTGACTTCCCTAGATCACACGTACAGTATCTAGACAGTAATCCATTTCATGCCATACATTCTAAAGCATGTCTGCAGTCACCGCCGCAAGTACATTACAAATGCGTACTTTGCTTCCCATGCTCCCCAAATACTTCCCATGCGCAAAACAACAATTTCCCATACCGCCCAACATAAAACATCTATGACGTATGTATACAAAATTTTGAAGTTCCGTCTACATTATGTGTTATTCTTATCGATAAAATCTCTTTCATTAAATAGTTATAGTCGTTTGTGATCACTATATTCGTTTTGAATTACCTTATATATTCATAAGGAAAATTTCATTTATAATTTTGGTTAAATATATTAAGAAAATCTCGCTTTAAGATTTCTTATTTTCAATTATCCTTGAGATGGAAATTTTTTCTTGCTAATATATATGTGCTTAGAGAAAAATTTAATATATTTTCTCTTTATGTGTGAAAAATTAAATTGGTTTTTTACTTACTTGAAATCTTAGTTTATGAGATTAAATTTTTCTTTGAAGCCTCATGAAATCTAGTTTAAAAAAAAAAAAAGAGTAGCCATATGTCTTAAAAAAATATTTCGGAAATGCAATTTTACAAAGTTTTGCTGCGCATTTTACTTACTTCTGATATGTAGGTCATTTGTAAATTTAATTATGGTAATGTGATTATTTTTTTTTACTTTTTTGTATACGGAGTATAAAGAAAGTATAGTAATAGTGCGAACTGCTGCGAATTCGAGAGTTTATTGAATCTCAATGTTTTAGCCTTCACTGAGTTCGAAAAGTTCATTTTTAGAAAATGTCCATCTGTCAGTCTGTGACAAAGATAACTCGAAAATACTTAGAAATTTAGTATATGATCTTCACACCAAATTTGCAGATTCCTATCAAATGGGAAGCAAAATTAGTTCAGACGAAATGTATTTGTCCGGCTGTTTGAATATAAGTTAACTTGATAGCTGCAGAATGAAAACAGTTAGATGGATAAAAAGCGTACACACTTTTAACATCTATAATGTAGACACTTCTCAAAATTTGAGCCAAATACAATGAGAGGTTGACCATTTGTCGATCTGTACTTTCAGAAACATATAAACGCTCAAAAGTGAATTGAGTTAAATATATTACAATTGGTATGGGATTTTGTGACTACAGGTATAGTATTTTAAAAAATATTTTTATTCCAATCGATTCAAAAAAAAAAAAAAAAAAAAAAACAGCCGCATCTAAAACATAGTTTCTGCATACCATTGCCTAATCGCCAAATAACTCGCCAAAGTTGGCAACATAGAATCAGCAAAAATGTTAATTTCATGCCAAAGGTTAATATTGCATAGCTGTTGTTCGCTAATTCCATTCAGGATGTTTTCTGGTATAACACCTTTATTAGAAAATATGCGAGAAAGTTTTGGAGGAGGTAGATTAATTTTAGGATTAGAAAAACGTGTAAAAATAAAAGGATTAGAAAAAAGTCAAAAATTATATCTTTTTACTAGCTCAGACTACATCTATTTATATTTGATAAATTGATTAATTATTGTAAATATTCATAGTTAGTCTGATTGACTTACTGTTATAAACGCAGACTAGAAAATATGTAACGATCATTAAAGCTTCAATACCATTTCTTCCCCGAGGTTTAATTCATTCGAGGACAACCTGAAACTGTTCGTCAAATTAACATTAGCCAGAATTAACCCAGACTGTAAAGCCAGTCAATAAAGGAATACAAATGCGAAAAATAAATTAAATCGGATTCATATTCATTGCTACCTGATATGACGCCACCCTAAAGTTAAAAAAACAGGTGTTACTTGGAGCGTACCCGCTGGACCAATGAGAAGCGAGAAACGGCAGCTTTAGAACTCATCGATAATGACATGTAATTTCTATAATCGCTATAAATGCGATAATTTTAAAGACATGGTCATTTCGTTGTAATATTATATTCCGATCTTCAACCTATCGCAATCTTCGATAAGGAAAACTTTTTCTTAATACCATTTAATTCGCCTAGCGGAAAGTAGGCAGGGTTTGTCTTTCTAACGAGTCATAAGTTGGTTTAAGGGGCGATGTATAAAGGTTCATGAAGTTATTTTATGATCGCTTTGACTTTATTCCATGGTCAATAGTTGCAAGAAACATAAACTTATAAAATGTGTTAGTTGAGATGAAGCAATAATTCGATGTAATGTGTTTAGTTTCGCAGAATGTAATTGATACAGTAGAGATTTTTAATACCAGCATTCGAAGTATCGCAAAAGATATAATACTGAGCAATTATTTTGAATGGAACGAGAAAGAAATTGTACTTCAAGCATAAGAAGTTATAGTAAATTTCAAGATTATCATTATTAAATATTAACTTTATTTGAAAATTATCGTAAACTTTCGATTGAATGAACATTGACTTAACGAACTTCAAAATTAGGTTTGGTGAAAGTCATCGTTGAGCACTAAACTGTACTAAATGAAATGCACAACTGTGAGATACATTCGTTTCTAATTTATTGTATAGGTATTATACTAGATAGATTACATTCAGTAAATAGAATTAAATAAAGTAATTGTAATAACTGTAATTTTAACTGCAATATTTTATTTTAACTATTTAACATATCTCAAGACATAATTGGCAATCTTTCGCTCTGTTTTTATATCAATGATTTTCTGCATTTTATAAATCTAATAGTTAATAAATTCTAGAGTTGTATCGGAATATATTTAAAATTATTTATTCATTAAACATCATAATAGCTGTATAAGCTCATTTAAATCGTTTATAGACGTCCTGAAGTAAAGCCTTTAAAATCATACTTTGCTTTATACAAAAGCCCCAAAATCGAGAAGTTGTTTTAATACAATATGGAATTTGTAATAATAAACTCTTAAAATTATTGAAAAGTGAAATACAAGAATATTAAGCTATTGTGAAATCGGACTTCATTACCTTGAGTCAATTAGACAGTATTTTCACATATAACGTCTGAGCTGAATGTTCTATTCAGCAAATTGTATCTCAAAAACCTTATAAATCATTTTCGTTTCAAAATAATTGTGTTTTATTTGCAGAGCTAATGATTAATTAAGTTTTAAACAATACTTTTTCTAATATATACAATATGATGTGAAATATCACTTTCATATTACCTATTTTTATTATAAGGATAAGGTGTCATTTACTTAAACTTTTTTGAATATTTTATTATAAGTATCAAAATTGTGTTAAATTAAACCACCTGACAGTGCAAACTTGTTTATTTATACCTGCTAGTGCGATATGAATCAGTATTTGAATATAGTGAATTGTGGGATAACACTTATAAAGTGTAATGGAGAGTATTTAATGTTAAATATCAACATTGCTTGAACTGAATGCATTCATTCATTTACTTCATTGCAAAGGTAAAAAAATAACTCATCGCATTTGAGCATTTTTACCTGTTCCCCTTAACCACAACTGCCCACGGTTGAAACCGCACAGGTAGTCCTATTACAGGGAGAGCTCACTCAAACATCCGTCAATCCAACTGTATTGCCATGTCACCTGTTGATATTCTCTCTCGTATAAATAACGACCTATTATCTATAAAAACATAAGAAGGGGGAACACAAATAAAAAAAATAATATGGATAGAAAGATCGAAAATTAGAAAGATAGAAAAAAATAAATAAAAGAGCTTGCATTTGCTACTGGCTGATTTTTTTTCCCTCCCGTTTTCCACATAGCTTCGATAATAGAGTATTTTTCTCCCAATGTCATTTCTCAGACCTAATTTTTGATTGATTTCTGCTGTTATTCAGATTTCTATTCCTAAATTATAGCTCTCAGAAGCGACGGGACCATTTAAATTCCTCCAGTGAATGAGTTTCTGAGGTGAGGCATTGAAACTCCTTTTATTGCGGTTGTTTCTTTTTTTTTCCCTAGAGTTTTTATATCTAGATACCCTCCTACCCCCTACTTTTTATCGGTTATATCGGCGGACGAAATTCCCATGAATTCGTACGCCATTCTTGTGATCGTTAGTTGGGAAAAAATCAAGCATGCTTCTGCATTCAAATAACAAAAGGTGCGGCTTTAAGAGGTGCAGTTTAGTTAATACTTATCGTTAAAGCAATTAGTAGTAATTGCAGTGCACAGTGTTATTATGAAGCACGAGAGAACAGATGCGTTTTCCAGTATATACTGCAGTTTTTACTTTTTGTTCAGGTGTTTAATGGGAAATTTAATAGAGCTGTATGCATATAGATACTGTTATAGCGTTACAAAGTTGAATCAAAATCGAAAATTTTCAAATAGGTTTGGCAAAAACAGTTGGTGGTTTCCTTTAAGTTTTTACTAATTTAAATATCGATATTTCTTAACACATTGAGGACCGTTCACGAGTTTTCTCGTGTTTTGTGTCTATCTGTTGCGGATCGCTCACGAATTTTCTCGCGTTGCGCTTCCCGTCTGTTATTACTTTACTTATACTTTAAAATAAGTTCAAAAAGTGGGTTCCTTTTCCATTCACTTGTTAATTGGGAATTAACTTTTGTTCTACTATTTTCGCAACAGTTAGGTCCCACCAGTACATCACTGGTATAAGAGTAGTCGTCCAGGGGTCTCGCTGATTCTTGATTGTATTAGCCAGGATCAGACTACTCTTACTCGCTTTCTCAGTGGGACCTTAGAGCAAAGAAATATTCTGAGGGTTTTAAGCGCTTTGAAGTCTTTCTCAAGTGTTTTATGGAAGATGCTTCACATGATCACATTTTTATTTATCTGGGTCTTTCCAGACATGATTTTATAGACAATCCATTGTTAGTATTGGACTTCTTCAGGTTGCACAATTTCATAGACGTGATATAGACTGTTCTTGGGAATGTGCAACAACAACAATAGTTAGGTGAAGATAAATACTTCGCCATACCCGGCAAACTGATTAAAATATAGTATTTTGCTGTCTCTTGTAGGAGTAGAATTCTTTGGAAAATCACGCACTCATTTAATTTACAAGGTAATCTCTCGTATTTACAATGAGATTAAAAAATTCGTTGTAAATGAGAAGCTCATCTGGACTCGGCTGCAATTTTTCAGTGCTTCTGACACGTCTCTACACTTATAAAGTTATGTTTGGTGTTTAAGAAATATTAGTTCAGCACTTTATTAATGAAAATTCAGTGCTCTAATATTAATCATAGCCGGTATTTAAGAATCAAATAACAGAAAAATGATAATGCATTGTTATGTTAATCTCAATTGTACAAATTTCTATCCATATTTTAAACGAAATCTCTGTATTAGTGTTATTTAACTTTTAATTAAAAAAATATGTTCCGAAATTTTGTGTTAAAAATATTTTAAAACAATGTGTTTGGCTTCCATGAATTTTCAAATAACTCGTTATCTTTGAGTAAAATAAAAGGGCTATTTTTTTTCTGCTTTTTTTTTAAAAAAAATTATAATTAATTCATTTTGAATTGTTATGTGTCAGTGATTTTATTAAAAATAAACTCAGCTTTGTCTATTTACTTTCCTTAATCTTTCTGAAATTATCGTTGAAATATTGAATTTTCTGGGTGTATTTTAAATTATTATCTTCCGAATGCCATACTTTCTGAATTTCAAGGAATGTTTTGATTTTTCAGATTTTCATCCATTATATGTCATTAGATAAGTATTGAGTGAGTTAATGAAATATATTTATTTATGGAAAAATTCACTATATTTTAAAAACAGTTCACTTTATTCCATTAAGCTGTAAATTCTTTTTAATTATTCCTCTGGAACAAATTTTTAAACATAAATATCAGTTTATTAGAAAAAGTGTTATTAATAAGGCTTCAAACATGATTCGAAGTTTCTGCAATATTGCTTGTGTTGTGAATTATAAGGCATTTAAAAACAACGGAATAAAATAGAACATTACAGTTAGTAGTCTATATCAATAAATTTACATAAAAATTAAAATTCATTTTTTCATAATAGAAATAATAAAAGGAAAGAATCATTAATAATTACTATGATTAATGATGTGCTCTTCAATTTCAGATAGAAAAACGTTTCTCGTGAGATATAAAATGCTATGTAAAACTTATTCGTTTTTACTACTTCGCTCAGCAATCACGAATTTAAGTATTTTACGACCCTGATAATATAAATTATGAAACCCCAACCCCCTCCTTTTTAATAAATTTGTCAAGTTAGTTCTATGTTACAACAAAATTTTATCTTAATAAACATGTTAATGGTTTTTAAAAATTTAAATTGTTTTTTAATGTCTTTGTGAAAATGTATACTTTTTATTTATACGTTATTATAATTAGTTACGTGAAAAATATATGCATTTATTATTTTGTTTTTATTTATGTTTTTCAGTGTAACTAGTGGCTGCATGACATTAACATTTATACACAATGATACTTAAGTAAAATTTTTTTGTTTATAATAGCTATAATAACTGTTTTAACATAATAAAGCAGATAGAAGTCTGATTAGTTATATTTGACGAAATGTGATTATTATTACTTATTATTATGCTTACTATCTCACTCATACTTAAGTTATAAATTTATTTTATAATTCTCATAATTTTTTTTTTTTTTTTGCAAATTTATTTATTTTAAATCTGACCTAGTGACATTTTTTAACATGCGGCTTCACTCTTTTTAACTACCCAGTATGTTGCTCACGGTATTTGAAGAATCACAGTAATATGCAAAATTTCAGATTTTTAAGCATCTATCCTTGAAATTTTGACTTTTGTTATAGTTATTTTTTTCAATGAATCTTGATTATTCATTTTTTGAAAATTGTCCAAACTTGTCCTTTGCAACTAGAATGAGAAATACCCGATTCAATTGATGAGAAGACCGTATTCTTACACAACATTGCAGAGACACAGAGAAGCAGCTGGCGCCCAGTTTGACGCATCTATGACACGGCTCGGATGCTACTGTAATAACACGAAAAAAAGAGATTTCCGCGTCTCTATACAAACGCAAACGAATGCGCATTCATCCTCAGTTACCCTTATTTCCAAAAACTTCCAACACAGCATAATGCACCAAATGCTCACAAAGGAAATATACAACACAACGACAAAAATCCACCCGATAGAGAACCAGGCATATACAAAAAAAAAAGAAAAAAAAAAGAAGGAGAAAAAAAAAGTTATATTTCCGAAGCAGCTAGAAGATGCAGAAGAAGGTTTGACATTTTAGGGATGACCGATGAAGACGGATGACCCTCTGTCGGTCCTTCTGGGTCCTTTGGGGGTGCCCCTAACTGGGAAGAAGCATTGGCCCGATTCGGCAGACACTTTTCCTGCTCACTCGTCAGTCACCCAAGAAGTTCTCTGGCGATTTGTTCTGCAATGACACTCAGACAAGTTGTGGCATCAGTGAATGTAGAATCATGGACAGATGTCGTGGGACCTTCGGGAAATCTTTTGTTCAATGGGCCACGGACATTTTAACCATTTTTTTGTGTGGAGGCAGGGGGAAAGGAAAGAGTTCCGACTGTCTCTTTTGTATCATTGGTAAGTGGGGCGAGGAAGAAGTGAATGGGTTTTGTCAGATTGTGCCATGATACGTTTTCATAAATATGCGAGTTTGGATACTTTGGGTTGTGAAAGTGGAAACATTAGATATCAGTTCGTGTTTTTTGATTGATGGCTATGAAGAGAGTTTCGTTTGAAAAAATCCTTATTTTTAATCTTTTCTATTTCCCTTTCTCATTAGAATTGTAAAATAATTTGATATAGACGGAATCGTATATTGCAAATCTAGTTTCTACATAAAATCAATCAAATTTTCATGACGATATTAACAGTCATATTCGACAATACGGCATATGTTACATTAAAAATTCACTTCTACTTGTTTTTTATTCTTTGTTTTCAAGATGAAGTGGCTTCACTTTTGTGAACTAAAATAACATCAGTTCAGCAGTTTTTCCTTAGAATTCTTCTGCACTTTCGTATTAGAATTCTTAGCGTTTCTAAAACTTTTCCTAATTAAACTCTGTTATATTAGCTTCAAAAAAGAGCATCTTTCGTTCATAAAGCGTTTCAAATGATATTATTACCTTTCAAGCATTCTTAACTAGGATTTCTTATTTTTTTTTCCATTTTTAATTTTTTATGTAATTTTTTCGATTTCAAAATTCTAAAACAAGAAAATGAATTTCTTTTTTTCGGTAAAAGAATTTCAACAACAAAAAATTCATTGATACGCAAAAATAAATAAATAAACCCTCCGATAAAATAGTAATTTTCGACAATATTTAATTAAATGTTGTAAATGAAAAGGCTTTTTATTTCATTTGTCTTTTAGTATAGAAATTTAATCATTGAATGGTCTTTCATTTTTTTCATAATTGAAATATGAAAAAATGTAAGGCATAATAAAAATGTATTTTCTAGCTTCAGTTGAATCTTTAATCATAATTCGAATCAAATTTAAAATCTTCGTGTAAAGTGCATATATGAATATTTTTTTAGTAAAAGTTGCATAAAACAGCACACTTATAATTTCAAAAAAATCGAAGATTGATATAATCTATATATTGTGATTCAAATATATTACCATTTATTTTTCCTATCTTCATTAATTAACTAATAATGTGGATGTTTGAATCAACTGTTTTAGTTCAGATTTTTTTTAATGTGGTATTCTAGTTTTCCAGTGAATGAAGACGTAATATAATGTCATAAATTTTATTGGTACAAATTCCCAAAATTTAATTTGATCTAATCAAAACCTTCTTTGTTTTTTTCTCTATTATAAAAACTGAAATTATTAGCTGAAATTTGTATTAAATGTAAAAATAATTATGCGCTTTTTGTCTTTTTTGAATGTCTTTTTTGAGCTCTATGTATATACTCTTTATACGCTTCTATTAATCTTTATCGGCCTAAACAATAAAATAAACGATTTATTTACTTTAATGATTTGTACTTGGGTCTTCATAGCACTGAAATGTTGTATGCATTAAAATCTATTAAGAATAATTAGGAAGTATAAATTAGCTATATTAACCCTTTGCACTCGGAAAAGTAATTCGATGCATAATTATTGAACTAATGCATATACTTTTTTTTCCTCCTAAAAATAAATGTATTATTGTTTTAAGTTGAATTCTCCAGTTTAATTAATTTACAACTTCTTATTGCTCTGCAGATATTTTTAACAATCATAAATAAATAAATAAAACGTCAATGAAGCACAGTCTAGAATGGTGTGTGAGAGTCACCATCCGAGTGCAAAGGGTTAAAGTCACAAAATTTTAATGAGTTGAAAAATAATTTTTTTAAAGTAAATAAATTTTTTGAAAATGCGAACAAAGTTCAAAATTTTTAATAAGGATGATACCGAATAATTAGATCATTCAAGTTGATATTTCATTATTGCCTGTAGCTTTAATCTTGCGATATTACAAAGACATGTATAATAATTATTTATATGAGAAACACAGAATCGTTTTATATGAATGAATCTATCATTTCGAAAATTAATCGAAATCGATTTATATGAATTAGATTTGGCAGTGTTTTTTAGATGTTTAATCCAAAATTGTGTAAAATTTTTCGATTAAATTCTTGACATTTGTCTTCTTGAATGTCTGCTTTAGCTAAAAAAATGAAAAAAAGTTTGAATTTTTCGTATTTAAGTTTGTTAAGAATCAAATATAAAAAATATTACTTGAATATTTTTTATGTATTAAATGTGTTGTCGGCATAGAAATTATTAACTCTTTTTATTACATATATAAAAATTAAAGCATATGTATAAAACTTTAGTTCCGTTCTTAAAAAAAATGAATAAATAAGCTATTTCTTGTGTTTATATGGTCGACATTATTTCCCGGAAGCTTAAGGTGAAGCATTTCTTTGAAGCTAAAAATAAATTTTGCGCGAAGCTGCGGAAACCTTGATGCTAGTTTCTCCCTTTTCAAGGCTGTAGTGTTGAGAAATGTAAATAATAAATCATGCTATTCCTTGATTGGTTCATAAATAATTCACGCAAAATTGTTACTTGACATATATTATAATTTTTTCACCCACTTCGAAAATTCGAAATATAACTGATGTACTTTTAGTAGCTTAAAATAATTTGGGACTCATTTCTAATAGGGAAAGATATCGATTTTAAATATAGAATGCGTAAAAGCTTATAAAGTTCACAAAAACATATTCAAAATATTCTAAAAATATCCAGAAGTTTTTCATTAAAATGGAGTTTATTAAATATAGACTTTAATAATATAATTACTATCTTATTTATAGTAGATGATTAATGTTTTTTTATTAGAGAAAAAAATTCTTATTTTGCTAAATATCCAAAGATAATTTTTAATAACAGAGTTATGTGCAAGTATGAAGTTAGTAATTAATATTAATTGATTGTTGAAGTAAATTTGAATAAATATTTTAAGTTTGGATTCAATAAATATTTTGGGCTTGAAATTCCAATTTCTAGAATTGGAAATGTTCTCCCTATTTTCTACTTTCAAAGCCAAAGAAACAAAAGTGTAATAATAGTATTTTTATACTTTTGCATGTAGACGCATTCAAGGGATATAAAAATTTCAATATACAAGATAATTTCAAGATTTCCTAGATCCCGAAATTTCCTTGTTCAGTGTACAAATTAAAATATTATAAATGCGTTTTACTACTGTCTACTGTCGAACTGTGTTTTCTAATATGTGCCTATTGTTTTTGCTCAACCATTTATCATTGAATTGAATTATCATTTATCATTTTGTAAGTTTCGTAGTAAAAAATGTAAAATAAAAAAAATTACTCACTGTGCCTTATTTATCATTGCTCGTGACAAAAGTTGCTTATATCGTGATGCTGTTTTGCACCGACTTAATCTTACAACCATTAATAAAACAAATATTTTTTAGATTTGGAACAAATAAAACATTTGAAAGAAAAACGAGGGAGAATTTTCCTCTAATTTCTGGAAAACAAGCAAACAAAAACTTTAAAAACTTTATTATTATGTTCTTGAGCGAAATTCCGATACAAGCTCTCAAGAACGACAGGATCTTTCTTCCCCGACAAAAGGCGCTGTCTCCGCGCCGGATGTCTGCGGTTCTCCCACGGCTTCGAGAATCAGACATCTGCGTGGAAAGAATGGCCTTCAGTAATGGAAATACGTTTTCTCAAACGAACACGTACGATTCGCAGAGGGTTATGTGATGCGAAAATCGTGACTGACTTCTCATTTTTTTATTATTATTATTCTTAATTTTCTTTTTATATTTAGTCGTAGGGAAGGTTACAGTTCAGGTGGTGTCGAGGGCACGCGATCACGTGACGACCACGTCGTTGACCAATGGGATGCAGCAATTCGAAGGCGTATTCACTTAACGGCATTTTCTATGAAAATTAACCGCCAACGATCTACTTATTCAGTGAAATTACTCGGATTAAATGGAAACGTGTGATATACAGTTTGTCAACGAACCTCAAGTCAAATATGAATGGTGTTTCGGTACACAAATACGTGCTCATTATATTGTGTTCCGCCATTAATTTTGGTGTGAATATATATTGGATTGGTCAGTTTCTCTGAAATGTTCAGTCGAATGACTAATTTTCGATAATTTTTATGAAACTTGGTGTATCATTATATAATTAAAGGTTATTTCTTTTTCTTAAAACATTACTTATTGCTTATTTTGATTGTTATTAAAAGCAGGTTTTTTTTTTTTTTTTTTTTTTTTTTTTTTTTCTGCATTTGAGGCACATTTGTAAATATTTAGCATAGACTTCAGAGATAATAGTTTTTTTAAACATAAGTTGGCTATTGAAAGTCATAGAAGGATTTATTTAAAAATTCCTGTTATGCATCCCTCCTATATTCTCAGTATACAATTTTTGTGAAATATTTAATTATTTAGAAAGTTTTCTATGTCATTAAATAATTTTAATATGAATAATAATATTAAATATTGCCAACTAAATGATGTTTTTTTTCATCATGAAGTTAAATATTTCGCATGAAAAAAAGCCACATAGATGATATTTTCAAGCTTATTTTGAAATAAACGCATCTTTAAAAAAAAAAAAAAAAAAAAATTTTTTTTTTTTTTTTTTTTTAAAATTTTTAAATACTTACAAATTTTTAATCATATTTTCAACTTCGTATACTTTTTGTAATTATTTAAGAAATTTAGGTATGTTTTTGTAAGATTGAAAATATATATGAATAAAATTCTGAAACTGAAATTGGATTAGAGGGGGGACAGTAATTTGTTTCTAACTGAAATGGATCAACTAGGACCGAATTACTAAAGTCCTTTGAGTTCTAGGTCTTAAGTTGTGACGATCCCTAAACCATTGCCTAGGGACCCACGATCCCTTGGGATTTTTTTAGTATTTTGAAAGTTGTTTAATTAATTTAATTTTAAAAGCCATGCAAATGGAAATTATTCGTATTAAAATGAAATATTATTTGAATTAATTTTGGAACATTATTCTTGTAATATTCACAATGAATTACCGATTCGAAATCTTATGTTATTTTATAATTAAAAAAATAGATATTTTCTATTTTTAAAAATATTTGACACCTATTATTAAATTTAATGTAGAATGTATTCAGAAAATTTTTTCGTTTCCTTTATTTAATTTTATTATTTTGTTTAAAATTTCGGTTACGCTTTTTTTCATACGTGGTATACCAAAATCAATTTTTAAAAAAAGTTATCTGTAACTAAGTATTTAACTATTACAATTTGAGAACATTTCCTATTTACAGTTACTTATATAAGAATTATATTAAAATCGTTAAAGAATATCTGATTTTTAAAGTTAGGATGGAAAGGGGATCCCCGAGATTTTCCTTGCTTAATGGTCCCTACAAGGTTTATTCTTACCCTGGCCACTACGCTCGTTCACCTTCAAAACTTTTTAAATTAAGAAGAATTTTGATGAAATCTAGGTGATCTAATAAAATTTCATTCAACAGAGTTCCAATGAATGAAGAATTAACTATAAAGTTTAATTTATATGAATTTATGGAATCTTTCAAGTAGATTATTTTCCTGTGTTTTTACAACCGAGCGTTGTAAAAACTCTGGTAGTGATGTTCATTCATATTCAGGACTTTTAAAATTAAGAAGAACGTTGGTGAAATTTCATTCAATGGTGTTCATATGAATGAATTCACTTCCAATGAATGAAGAAATAGCTATACAATTTCATTTATTTGAATTTATGGAATTTTTCCAGTAGATTATTTTTCTGTGTTTTTGCAACCAATCAAAGCTCTGGTAGTAATTCTCATTCACATTCAACACTTTTAAAATTAAGAAGAACGTTGGTGAAATTTCATTCAGTGGTGTTAAAATGAATGAGTTCACTTCCAATGAATGAAGAAATAGCTCTACAATTTCATTTATTTGAATTTATGAAATTTTTTCCTGAAAATAATTTCTGAATATGTCCGATTGATTTCCCTGTGTTTTTGCAACCGATCGTTTCTGATAATAATAATAATAATAGTTTCTTTTAAATTTGCAATAGAATCATTATTTTCCCCGCTTGAGTAAACTCGAAAGCTGTAAATATTATGCTTCGAGTACACATAAAAAGATCACTTCTGCCTGTCATTAACTCTTTCCGGTTAAAATTATTATTTATTAGTTAAGAAAACACATTGAACCACTTCACATTTAAATATTTCATTTATAACCGATTAATTATTTTCTTAATTAACTAAAATTAATCACTTGTATCCTAATCCTGTTAGCAAATCCATCAAACTCTCTTCTGCTCAAATTAAAAGCGGAAATGCAGACAAAAGTACGTCGCTACTAGAGTTGGCCAATGGCATCATAGGCCCATAAAGGGTTTAAATGACAGCACCGATGGAAAAAACAATCTAAAATCGAATTCATAATCCATTCAGAATTAGTCCTTTTATTTTTACATAAAAACATCTGTCTTAATATATTAGAAAGTTAATTTACATAACATTTCTTTTTTAATATTCCTGCGATTTTCAATGAATGCTTTACCGTTTTTCTTGTTAATATAAATTAGACCAGCACGATGGTTATACCTATTCTCTCAGTCTCTTTGAGAGCAATTTTACCCATTAATTTTATCACATTACAATAAGTAGATCTATCCATATTAAATGCCTTTGAAATCAGACTGCATTAATAAATTTTTCAGTTCATAGCAACGGATATGGAGAAAGTAACGTCAAGGTGGATAAAATAATTTATCTGATATGAAATAAACACTTTTAATATGATTTTGAATGGAAACCAATATAATATGATGTAATCCAGCCCCCAAAATTTTCAAATTGTTAAGAGTTCTTCATACTATTGCATACCCAATCAAAAATCTTAAATATTGCAGTAATATCATATAATGTGACCACAAGGACTTCCAAATTTCAAAGAATTTGTAATATTATGCTATCTATATGAAGATCTTTACAATACCGTAATAATATAAAATAATTTAGTTACAAGAATTGTTCTTGTAAAGATTTCTTTATAGCATTATGCTGCCTATTGTATTGTGTAAAGAGTTTTTTTTTTTCAATAGTATGCTGACTATTTATAAAAATATACGAAACGTTGAGGTAAAAATTTTACATCGTCGGAGTGCGAGAGTGTTGCTATTATTGTTACTGAGAAATATAATGATTGCGTTTCACATTTTTAACTAAAGCTTTGTCGAATAAGTAAAATCTTGTGGTAAAAAGAAACCCCACAATAATTTTTCAAGGTTAATAATTAGAGATAATGGATAAAAATTTTTTTTTGCAAACGATCCACTAAGTGAACCTGTCATTTGAATCTGTAATGTGAATTTATAATAAAATAAACTAACTGTTTGGATAATCAGATTTGAAATATGTATGGTTTAAATAAAATACTTAATAATTAATCGTCCTAAAAATAGTTGTTTTACGTTTTATAAACGATAATTTGATGAATATGGGAGATTTTCTCATTTTGAAACGCACTTTTTAATTCCGATTACAGATAATTTTACTGGGTTTTTATATACATTTATTTTTTTTGCGAAAATTACAGAAAATAATTAACAAATACCTTTCCCATATTAAATGCATCAAATAATTAAACGTGGCTTATTTTTAACTGCAGGTTGTTTTGCATTTTGTGTTTTTAAAAACAATGTATTCGTTTTCTGAATTATACAGAAACTACACTTTGACAGGGCATGAATATTTGATTGCTATAATCGAATTGACTGATTGAATAGTAAGTATATAAAAAATATGGTACATATCCTAAATAATTTTCATGTAATCACCGTAGAAATCTAGAGGAAATAATTTAATCAGTTTGTTGTATGAAAAATTGAATGAAGTGCACAAATACAGTCTAACCCTAAGTATCCCCTGTCAGGAGCACAAGTATTTCCTAGTAATATGAGAGTCTGATAAAAAATATAAGTTAGTAACAATACATCTATAGATTATAACTATACTCAGCGAAATTATTTAAGTTAAGGCGAAATAGTGAGAAGTTTGAAAATATGAGGATAGAGTTTTTTTTTTTCCGGGATTATTTTGCGTTGAAGTTTATACAAATTATTCATTGTTAGTATCATTTCAATTCTTACTCTTCTTGAATTGCGAAACTTACAGAAATTTGCATTAAGATTGTTCTTAAAGAATAGTTATAAAGGACATATCATACCTAAATAAAACAACGCACATCGGCTCTGCTCCAATATTTGAAATACAACGCACTCTTTCGACTTTGGTGAATATGATCCCCATTAATTCTTTTATGTAAGTAGATACTTTGTAAAAGAGCAGAAATATAATGATATTGACATTGATAACATTTCAATATATGAGCATTTTTCATTTAAAAAGAAACACTAGAAAATAAAATGTATATGTTTTTTTAAACATTGGTTTTAAAAAAATACCTTTTTCTTCACCTGAATCATTGTACCTGGTTCTGAGTTCAGCTAATAAATTAAAACTGCATGCCTGCATTTTTGTGGAATGGGTCGTCAGGTTGTCAGGTACCATTTTGCATCTATCTGTGTGGTAAATATTTTACACATTTTCTAAGAATAATTATTAATGTTGCGCAGAATTGTAAAGCGGTGTGGGTTTCATTTGATATTAATATGCATATATCAGCAATATGCCTTTCGCGTACTTTCTAAAAGTGGATATAAGCCCTTTATTCTATACCCAAAGAATTGGATATAGAATAAATGGCTTATATCCACTTTTCCTTTTCCACTCCTTCTTTTATATTCTAGAAAGTACGCGAAATGTTGTTGTTACGAAATGTTGAAAAAAAAATCTTTTTTTTCTTAAAATAAAGAAAGAAAAGATCTATTAAGTCTTGAAAATGATGTTAATGGCATTGATACATGAGTGTTAAAAATGAGTTGCTCCCATTTTTAAAGTAGAAAGGAGCTTGAATTCACTTTTAACATTCTTTGCTGGAGAAAAAAAATCTCTATTTTTTTAAATTAGTTTTTCGACAAAAGATTACCCTTAATTTGTATCGGTACTCACTAAAATGCTTTAGTAATCTTCAAATGACTCATGAGAATAATTCGTATTTGTTATTACATATTAGTAAATTAAGAAGGAATGAATAATTTGTAAATCATGGAATAATTATTAAAATAGGATTGGAACTGAAAAGCAACTAAAGATATTCGAAATTCTGATATATTCCGAAATTTTAAAATTTATAACTTTAGTTGAATGCATTCAGAAATACAGCTCTTAAAATGTATGGATTTTTATAAACTCTGTTTAAAGTATAGATAAAGAAAAATAGTACATTTCTGTTTTGGAATTAGTCGATAGATCTCAATAAGCAATAAGAATTGTTGATGTAGATTTTATTACCTAAGAGTTTATTGGGAAAAATTAAAATCTCATGTAAGATTTGATTGTCAGATCCATAGTTTAGAAATTATAAAATTTTGATGTTTATAAACATCCTTCTTTTATACTTTTTTTATTACATAAAAATTGCACATTCTTTCTTAGTTTGGGATCAGCTATTAAAAAGGCGAAAAATTTATTGGTAAATATCTCAACATTCAGTAACAACTAGAAATTTGAATACAAAGAATTGGAGGAATGTTAAAATCAAGTCTTCCTAATTGCAACGTTTATTAGCAGTTTTCAATTTACTTTATAAATCAGGATAGTTTTACACATTTTGGCTATACTTGCAAGAACATTGCATTTCAGTTCTTTAAAAACGTTATTAAATTTCTGTAAAAACTGATTTCTAAAATACAATTCTCTTTGCATTGACTATACTGAAATAAGTACGCAACGTTTGATCTTTGCTTTCAAAAATATCATAAATAGCCCAATAGGACTGCATTTTTCTATTAACGAGATATAATAGTACATCATTTATGATCTATGCAAAAACGACGTCTGTCAATAACTTTTTATTTCTTTTATAAATCCCGAAAATTTTCCATTTCTTCTGGAGACTACTAGAATCCAAGTAATAAAACACCCAATGGATGATCTTTGCTTTCAAAAATCTCATAAACCGCATAGTAGGGTGGCATTTCTCTACACATGAACTATAATAATACATCACCTACTACCTATGCAAAAACGACGCTTGTCAATAATTTTTTTATTTCCTTTAAAAATCCCAGCAATTTTCCACTTCTGCTGGAATCTAATAAAATTACATTTCAATATTTTAGATTTTATTTTGGTAAATCTAATTTCT
>JAPMOR010102524.1:221726-259536 GCA_026543865.1 Argiope aurantia | reverse complement strand
AACATTAATTATTATTTCGGTTAATCTAATTTCTGAAATACAACTTTTACTATATAGACTACTTTAAGATAAGAACGAGGCATATGACTTTTGCTTTCAAAACTTTCATACGCATTTTTTTTTTTTTTTTTACAAATGATATAATAATACATCAACCATGATCTATGCAAAAATGACAATAATATTTTATTTCCTTTATAAATCAGGCCAAGCTAGAAATTATTAGAATTACATTTCAATATTTTAGAATTTAATTATTTCAGTAAATATAAATTTTAAACTGCAACTTTCATTGCGTAAATTATATTGCGATAAGTACTACGCAACGTATGATCTTTGCGTTCAAAAAATCTCATAAACTGCATATTAGGGCGACATTTCCTTACACACGAAATATAATAATACATCATCCATGATCTATGCAAAATCGGCGACGCATAAAACCACGACGTCTTGTTGATACCAACCTAACAAGAATTATTGCTCACAACAAAAGCAGGGCGCTTCTTTTGCAGTTTTTATAGGGGCCTGAGCTTCCCTCAGATAAAAATCCGCGAAATGTAGTCGCCCATGCTACGCCCCAGGCTATAAGATATTAAGTTTCATTGTGAAGCAGACAAGCTTATAAATAATGCAGCTCTCATTGTATAGCATCTGATATCAGTGAACCGGCAGGTAATATGTGCCATGGTAATGTTATTACTAGTTGGATAGAGTTATACACATTTTTAACGGACGCGTTTTTCGATTTGTTGTGATTCGCACCCATTGTAAAAAAATGCCATAAATCTTGCTATTATACAAGATGATGTTTTCATTTTCAATGAGTGCTATCTTTTAATGTGAGGTCGTCTCTCGAATGCAGATGGGATGGGGAAAGGGGAGAATGGATATCAGATCTTGAGGGGGGATTTTAGCTTAGCTTCCAGGGTATCTAAATTCGTTTTCCAAATTTTGCATATTCAGCGACAATAGCGCCTGCTGTTTCTTTCTGCGAAAAGTATATTCTATTCAGTGTATGTTTATGATTGAAAGGCATATAACTTTTATGTTAAATTCAATGTTAAAATATATATTTGCGATTATGTATTTTTGAAATAGCTTTTTCCAATTTACATTTAGTTTTATTTTAATTGAAGCAATATGTAATTATTCAAATTAATCCGAAAAAAAGGATTTGATATACTTTAAATCTTTACTAAAAACAAAGAAGCATATATGCATGGGTCAGTCTTCTAGTGATCGTTTGACCTAGGGCTCTAAATTTGTGCAAATATATACGTATCATTGGATAATAATTTGCACTTCAGACCGATTTTTAAAAAATTCGTAGTTAGAATTTTAATGATTAAAAATTAAACGTTTTTTTTCGTCATAGTTTCTGAAAATATTTTTACACAAAAAATTATTTTACACCATTTTAAAATTTAGAAAATAATATTTTTAATGATATAATTTTACTTGTCGTGCAGCTCTAAAAGGACCGTTTTCTTTGTTCAGTCAAATATTTAATCGCGTGATTTTCGAATGGCATTTTATTTTCGTATTCATCTGATTTAATAGTTTAGTACTGAAAGCCATACAAAGATTCTGTTTATTATTTGCGTTCTTTATATAAAGAATAAGAAAGTGAAATAGAAACATCTCATAAGGTGACATAAATTAGAAGATAGATTCCTCGGATCATTCCTGTTATGATGTTATGAGATTTAATTCCTTAAGAAGGTTTTTACACGATAAACACGATAAGTCCGAGGCTATTAAAATAATACGACTTGTATATATAACAATTTTATATTTTCAAATACCCTGCAGAAGTTGCAAGAATTGAAGGAATCAAACTTCTGTATTAAAGACGGAAAATTCTGTATTAAAGAAATTGAACCTCCTTAATATTTATCAGCTTACTAATTTGTAGGAAGCAAACTAGACTAAATTTGATAATATGTATAGCGTCACAGATAAGTGGTACTATAATTATGCAATATTTTAAAAACATCCTCCTTTGTATTTCTCTGATTCGGTTAAAAATTGCAGTATTCAGTGCTCCAAAAGAGAAAAGTGGTGCTATAATCATGTGATATCTTTAAAGAAATTCTTATCCTTATGTTCATGATTGTCTGTCGCTATTAGTGCATTTAAAAAAAATTCACGAAGATATTTTAAATTAAAGGTCATGAACCGCTTCTGACTTATTTTTCTTGCAAAAAAAGCAACTGAAGACGCATGGGAGTTTTTGCT
Organism: Argiope aurantia; assembly: GCA_026543865.1. NCBI lineage: Eukaryota > Metazoa > Arthropoda > Arachnida > Araneae > Araneidae > Argiope > Argiope aurantia. The sequence goes on along the minus strand of JAPMOR010102524.1, from coordinate 257,295 downwards.
TCTAAATACCAAATATCTCGCACTTTTTAAAATGATAATTTAACCTATGTCTAAACAAAAGGTCATATCCTATCATTAAGATCAATCGAAAATATTTTTTAAAATATCAGTTGCATTTTAGTTTTTGTAAAAGCCATCCACGTTTCTCGTACTTTGTACAACATAAGTCTGTCAGTATTCTAAATAGATACATTAGCAGAGATCGTTGATTTTAGTTTTTCTCCGTTCTTTCTGTCTTGTGAGAACAGAAGGACATGGTCTGGATGTTTTGCTGCTCAGTTATCTAAGCAATTTTTTTTCAGCTGGTATTGATGCCGGTTAGATAAGATGATGTTATCCGAGAAGCATAACTTCGATAAATAGGCGGGTCTGCATGAGAAAAAAGTGTCCGTCAAAAATGCGGTAGATATCTTCCGCACAAAAAAAAATCTCACTGTTATGACAAGCGGTGTAAATAACTGTTGGTAAAGGGTTACTTTTAATAGAATGTTCGGCATGTTGAATAAGAGTATTTTAGAAATCATTGTTACTCTGTTAGGATTTGGTGGAGTTTATTTATTCTTGTGAAGAAAAAAAAGTTCAAATCTCTCTTTTTTTTAAACAAATTTAAAAAAAGGAATTCTTATTTTCATTTTTAAAAAATGCGAAATTTTAATTCATGCGAAGAAAGAAGTTATGTGTTAATTGTTTATCGGAAAAATAAACTTTTAAGTGTCTTTGTAGCTAGCATTGTTAAATAATTCAAACTTTAAAAAATTTTACTACGTAAATGTATTTCTGCACTTACACTTGCTAACAGTAATAAGTTTTATAAGATTCTTTTTAGGCACTTTTATCAGATTTTGATAGTCTTTACTCATTTTTATGGAACTGCTTATTGGTATTATTTTTCTTTGAAAATTACTTTTAACACTAATAAGTAAGCTTTTGTGTAGAAATTATAATATTTCTACACAAAAGCTTACAACTTTGTTTTTCGAAAAAATTCGACATTCCATGAAAACTTTGGAATTCCTTCCGATTTCTAAACACTTACAGTTAATCACGATCAAAGAATATGTAATAGAATGCATCAATCTATGTTGCCTATAATTCTTTTATTTCTTTATTACAAATTGTCAATCTTTATATATTATGATCATTTATTTAAATTTCCTAAAATTACTTTTTATGTCTTCATTTTATTTGGATATGCCGGTAAACTCTGTCTTAATTCCTTTTATCTTATAAAGCTGCTGGTATAGTGAACGTTGCTTAATGTGATGGCAGTTAATGATATAATTTGTTTTATAATCAAAATTTTCTGAGCCCAAAAAGGTGCATTCAAATGCATATTTCTTTAATGTGATCACCACATTGTATAATGTTATCATGTTTGAGGTGAAGAATTAAAAAGTCTTAAATTAACGTTCAAGGAATTTTTTGCTTCATTTCTGAAGAAACATATGAGGGTCATTTTCCTCATGGTATGTTGCTCATTTTTTTTAGGTTGTTTGTTTGGTCTAGAGTGATCTGAAGTGGTTAAATACACAGCTATGCTGCTAAATTTGAAAATTTTTAGATAGTCATAGAACAGTTTTGAATTATGAAAGCAAAATGGATAGAAAAAAGAACCGGTTTGAGTGTTAAAAACGAAAATAAAATTCTGAATAGGCATGAAAATTTGTCTAAAGTTGATCGAAGCAATTATGAGGCGCATTCGTGAATTTCCTAGATGCATCTTTGTAAAATTTTGAAAAATCATGAGCTTTTTGCGAACAAGCAATAAATGCTGACGATTCCGACGGGGATGAAGGTTTTGTAGAAAATCCTTTCAGAATTATGATATCCCATCCTAAAATCCTAGGACATATTCTCATCATCAGTTTATCAATTTTTAAATATCCATAGTTGTTTCAGAAAACAGTAAAAAAGTCAGTAAACAGTTTAGCCACATAATGTTGTTTTAGCAATCAAATTATTTACCATATATTGGTTTGTATTACTTTGAGACAGTAATGTGTCATTAAGTGACATTGAAACAAAAGTTGGCATGTTTTTTCATCTCATGTTTCTGATGTAACAAAAATGTTTTGATAGCTTATCCCAAACCATAAAAGGGCATCTTTAATTGTTGATTAATTATTAGTTAATTAAATGAAAAATCAAATTAAATTATTTGCCTTTAATGAATTAAGGCAAATAATTTAATATCTTTTATATATCTTTGATAAAAAATGGAGCGCGTGATGCACTAATGTATAGCAAAAAATCTAAAGATCAGTAAAAAAAGATAAAATAAATTTTAAACGCAAATCAGCCATTTTAGCAAATTACTTTTGCAATCGTGCTGTATGTAGTTTTTAATTGCTGTAAATAGAGATTCGAATTTCTAATCTAGACAGCGAAAGTCTTAAATAAGTATAATTTGTCTACTGAAAAAAAGTTTGATAAAAAAAATATTTTGATTAGTGTACGCATAAGAACAATAACTTAAGTACCTTTTTAAGCAAATCCCCCCAAAATTGACTGCTACAGGGTTTTTTTTTTTTTTTTTTTTTTTTTTTGTCGATAAAGGTAACGATTTTTCGAAATTCTAAAACACATACTCTGTTATAATAACACGTAATTTGAGAAAAATAATTTAAAAAATCTTACATTTGCAGTATTATAGCTTTCCGAAAGTTAGTAATTTACTGACAGCCATTTCTTAATGTATGATTAATAAAATTTCTTATATTCATTATAAAGTTTTTTCAAGTTTCTCTGTTTATTTGCTCCAAAAGTTTAAAATTATGTCTAAAAAAGAGGAGTGACAATCAAAAAGAGATAAGTTATCGTGGTGACAAAGTCTGTTATGCAGCCTTATTCTATTTATTATTTCATATTTAATGTTCTCGAGCATATGACGAAATGTAGATTTTATTCTCGGGAGCATTTTGGAAGTCTTATGAGGAATTTGAAATGTCCCAGAAATATTACATAGAAGAGGACCTTAAATGCTAAGTTTTGAAATATGTTAATTAACAGTTTTATAAAGGCACAAGTTTGTTATGCAGCATTATTCTATTTATTATTCCATATATAACGATCTCGAGAATATGATAAAGACCAGCTTTTATCTTCGAGAACATTTTGGAAGTCATATGAGGTATTTTAAATGCCCTAGAAATGCTACTTAGAAGAGTTGAGAACTTTAAATGACAAGTTTTGAAATATGTTAACAAGCAGTTTTAAAAAGGTAGAAGTCTGTTATGCAGCATTATTATATTTATTATTTCATAAGTAACGATCTCGAGTGTATGATAAAACTCAGCTTTTATCTTCGAGAACATTTTGGAAGTCGTATGAGGAATTTTAAATGCCTTAGAAATATTACCAGGAAGAACTGAGAGCCTTAGATGCCAAGTTTTGAAATATGTTAACAATCAGTTTTAAAAAGTCAAAAGTCTGTTATGATTGGTGATTGAATAATTTGCTTTCTCAAGCTGTTGCTACGAGGAGAAAACACTGTAAGTTCATAACCATTTGATGAAATCGTAAACATATTGACAGAAAACAGATGGGAAAAAGTTCTGTCCATCATTTCCACAAAGCATTTTTTTTCGCATTGATTTTATTTTTGCTTTCTACGGTCGCATGAGTTTATTATGTTTGCTCTTTATATTAGGATATGATAAGAGTGGTTAAACCTTTCCCAAAGTGCTCATCATTACAGCCTGTCGTTCGCTTATCATCAGTTTCGGGGGGCGCGACTGCTGTTCGCGTTTCAACTCTCTTATCCTTTGACCTCAATTTATCCTAATTTACGGGCGAGGAAGGTCGTAGGTTGAATCAGATTGTTTTTCCTCTGGTGAGAAAACGCTGGAGAAATAAATTCTGTCCCTCGAGATATAAATAGGATTTTAAATGAGCATATGTTTCTTTCTGGTATTTATCGCTCAAGATATTTGGTTGTTTATACTGGACAGAGCAGATAGTCCGCGTGATTTGGTGGCAGCAGACCCCGGCATGTTATGATTCAATCGAATGTCAGATCCGCTTCCGTCTCCTCGATTAGGTGAAAACTGACATCGGAATGGACTCCAAGTATTTTAAGTGAGATGAACCAGAGATCTTTAGTTAGACTGGAGACAGGCCGTTTTTCATTTCTTTCTCAATATTACGTCCATGGATATCTGATTTATGTATTGTTTAAATCAACAACCTCATGCTGTGGTCCTTTGTTTATCTTCTGCTAGTTATTTAATCATATTTAATAACTCTTAGAAATGCTTTCGCTGATATGTGAAGAAAGACATTGAATACTTGTCTCTCAAGAATTTTCTGTGCAGTTTCAATTCATTTTTCTCTTTTTTCTTTTATCTTGAGTATATATTTTCAATTTAAAACAAACAGCTAAAAATAAAAGCTTTTCTTTATTTCCCATTCTGACTTGGAAAATGTTAAGATGCACAATAATTCGCTAGAGGAAATATTTTTTAATACACATGCAGTATTTAACGGTGGGGGGGGGGGGATAGGTAAGAGAATAAAATAATAAAAACATTGAAACATAACTATTGATAAGTATGAAAATAAATAGGAATAATGAAAACTTTGGAACGTCATACTAATGACATGGAATCATAATTGTATAAATAAGCAAATAAATTATTGTCTGTCTTATGATATCATTAAGGTAACAGTTTTCAAATTTATCGTTGTTTTCCCAAGAAATATTCCTCGCATCATCAAAATTTTTCTGTCGTGCAAATATATTAGAATTGTTTGATTAATGTATTAAAATAAGTAAATACAGTAAATGAAACGCTTAGTATTACAGACTATGAAATTCTTGCGACTGTGAATGAGTTTTTAGACCGTCTGAATCTGATAAACTATGTCGTCTTCTGTAGATATCAAATTATGAAATAAGTTGAAAATTTTGCAACTCTGTCATTTATTGAATGTTTATTATTGCAACTTGAACAATTCAAAGTAAAAAATTAAACCATTTTATATTAATTTACTTACTTGGAGATGGATTGAATGACTAATTTTGACTAGATAATCACAAACCAACTAATGCAGCGATTTTAACACAATGCAATTTGTAACATACATGGGGAAGTAATTTCTTTCACAATCCTTATTCTTCTACAGAAATATAAAGAACAGAACGCGTCTCATATCCCCGTATTCGTAACCATTCTGGTCACCGAGTGATAATGGTTGATGGGCATGTTACGGAAATTTTATTAAATACGAAAATATTTACAGTAGAAATATGTACAGAATTTACAACACATATAAAAATGATAATAAAATGAAACTGTTTACATTAATTTTTTTTTTTCATCTTTCTTCATAGCTTGGTAGTGATGCATTCTCCCCCCCCCCTTATCTATGCTACTGAAAATAGGAGCAGCATCCAAAGAGACTATCCAACCAGTTTGTCTTCTCTTGGTATCTCTCATATCATCCCTTATCCATTAGTGTCAAAAACGATTATTAATTTTTGAATTAGCAATGAAGTTATAACCTTTTATTACACTTTATGCTAATTTTTATGAAAAATAGAGTGGATCATTTTACCAAAATGGGTATCACATAACTGCAGAATTCAAGGTCAGTTGCTCGGAAATTAGCGATTTTTTTTTAAACCCAATACATAAAAACTGGATTAATCTACAACTCCCTAATGTAGTTAACAGCGTGAGCAAGTATTGGATAGTTCAAAAAGAATAGTATCGATAGCTTTTTTTTTCTTTCCAAATGGCCATGATTATTTCACAACTGAATAAAAGTTGCTTATTCATTTTTTCAACTACGTGAATTCTTCTTTTTGAAAATTCACTCCTTTTATCCTTTAAATCAATATTATTTTCCTGCAGTTAAATTCAGACATTTCCTTTATATTTTTCATTATTATTATCATTATTCTAGTTTGCCAAGTTAGATTAATGTTTTGAAATGGCAGATGTAAGTTAATCTTTAGTCACGAAAGAATTATGTACTAAGGAATCGACAAATTTTAATAACTAAAAAAATTGTAAAGACCTTGTATACATTGCACTTTATTTCTGTTTATAATTTTTTTAACGTTTGTTTATGATTTTTTTTATCACGTTTTCTTTGTTTAAAAGACAATATACATTAGGAATTTCAAATTTGAAAATGAAAGATTGGATAAAAATATCATTGGAAACTTACAAGTTATTCTTTCCATTAAGAATCAATACCCATTTTTTGTTGTTGTCTCATAAACGAAAAGTTTAAAGAATACTGCAGAAAACGAAGTTATATGGCATCGGAATTTTAATGAATTTTGAACCGCTCCAAGTCCAAAACAAGCATTTTTCGAATTATATATCGCGGTTTATCAAGCTGGCTCTGAAACTCAACAATCTATGGATAAAATTTGAGGTATGATTTTATTCTTGCCATTTTGATTCGTATCATATTTTGAACCAAATCTATTTATGGGCTAGATATCTATAGATTTTTCTATTCATGTGCATATGAAGGCGATAGCACAAAAAATTAATAAAATAGATGAGAAAATATAATTTTAACCCTGTAGCGGTTACATAACTCTACTACCTTCTCTTTTGATACAACAGATGGCGTTTCTTTATTAACATCAAGTTATTTTTATTCTAAGCGAGTGCCGCGTATTTTCGTGTTTGTTTTGTCTTGTGAAATGTGGGACTTAGAAAATAATTAAAAAACTGTTCCTGAAACTCGTCTATTATTTTCATCTACCTCATAATGAAGGTATAAAGAGTCTCGTCCCTCTACAGTCCCAAAATAATAAATGTAAATTTGAGATGAATATGCCGAAGGATAGAGTGACTCTTTGTTAGTCTAGCCACGCGTTTGTGAGCACTAAAAAACACAGCGAGCTCGTTAATTGTAATTTGTTATGCATTCTTGATATCAAAATTCTTGATTAATATCAAATTTTGACTCCAATCGGTTTACTTAAATGTCTAAATGATATACTTACTCTATTTTCTCAATTATATGATGTTAAACACAAAATATCCCAAGTTAAATGTTCAAAATAGTCAAGAATTGAATACTTTCTCTCTTTTGAAATTGCAATAAACACAAATAACATTGAAACCTTTATTAACTAATTTGCTGATACTAAGTCCTTTTTTACTCTTCTCATTTTCATAAGCCATCTTTGTATCAGTTTGATGGTCGGAATGCATATAAAAATGAGGATTTCAGAATTTCTCGTTTGTCAGAATTAGTTTTTGGAATTTTCTACGCGTTATTATTCTATACATGTACAGTGCCTTTTCCAAGAGGTAACGAAATCACTTAGTAGATTTGAAATTCAGGATGGCTAATAACACGCCCATCGGAAAATAACATACAACAAACGAGAAGCGCTGTTTTTCTTATTGTTCTGTGAGACGGAATTCACAGGTTCAAAAACAAGCCATGGCAAAGCTGGATGCGGCCAGACGAAGCAATTAGGATAATGAACTAGCCTGGTGTCGCAACTGTCAGTTGTGAAATGGATGAAGTAACGTAGGTGGCGGAACAAACTGTATGAACCCCGAGACCGGGAAAAGAACACAATATAAAGGGGACTATTCATTCATGTTTACGTCTTTCAAAAAGATTTTTAAGATTGTTGGCATGTAAAGTATATCGCGTGATTACCGAACACAAGATCTCTTAAGCGGCTGTAGAGAGTCATCGAAATTTCTTATGCATATTAATGTAAACATATTTATGTGTTATTCTGTCGTCTTTTTAGCGTCAATTAAAAAATTAACGTCAACTTTAACCAGTTTTTTTCGCCATCTTCTTAGTTGTTGTGTGGATTGATTGAACGATGTACGCGGATTCGTGATTTTTGTTAAAAGTGCAGCCACAGATGGCTGGTGCATTGTAGCAATGGGAGAGGGATTGGAAATCTGAACTATATTATCCTCTAAGCTCTTTCAGCGTAACTTATATTTGAACAGCAAATACTACACTATTTAACAATAAATTCACTTTCTATTTAATTGTAATTCATTTGTTTATTCGCCAAAGAAAACATAATGATTTGATTTTCGCTTGATGCTGATTAGTTTTAAGAAACAAACTATGAAGATACTAATTTTTAATTAATTGAAATTAAAATTTGAACTTTAAAATAAATGTTTTCTATTAGTTTTCTTACATTTTTTTTTCATTCTTTTCATAAATATTTTCTGATCACTCAACCGAACGATTAAGCTTGGCTACTGTGGTTGCACACTGTGTGCTTGGTTACTACGAAGCACAGAGTAGAAATTAGTATTATTGGAATCTTAGTACTTTTTTTAAGAATTTCTTTCTCTCTTTGAAATAGAGGTATTTATTTTCATCTGCTTTTCTGCATAACATTGAAATCCTTAAAAAATATATATATTGCTGGTAATTTAGATATCACGTGCGAGATTGATTAAATTAATGATTATATTTACACTCTTAAAAATTTTTGGAAGTGTTGCTGTTCTACAATGGCCTCGATGAAGCTATTTTAAGTAAAAGCAAATCATTGAAGCTTGAAAAATGAACTTTATATCTGAATTATGTAATTTTATTGGTCTGCTTTAGTAATCTGCTCGTCACTGATGGGAAAATGGAGATCTCTAGAATTGGAAATACGATGAGAGAGAGAGAGAGAGATTGCTTTGCAGTCAATATCATTTCCAGTTTTTATCTTAATTAATAAATTCAAGCAAGCAATACATCACAACACTCTTTCTTTTTTTTATTTCTTATTTCTTTTAATCGTTATCTTTAATTAGTGGATTTATTTTCAAGTTGTATCTGACTAGATCGCTGAGAAGACGTATTTAGACCTTCAGAAAATATCTATTCAATATTGCTGCTGTTGTATGTTTTCAGTATCAAAAATTATAATTTAGCACGATAACGTATTGATAACCTATTGATAATTTATTAGTTTGCAAAATTATTTTCCACCTGTTAAATGCTATAATTACTTAAAAGTGAAATAATACATATTTGTTTTGTTAATATCTAGGTATTTGATCTTCATAACAAATCTTTAATCATAATAATCGTAAAACTAAATTTATAGTTGGCAATATTAGCAAGGTCATTTGAATTTTTATATTCTTTATATTCAGAGACAGATTTGAAAATTTCTAGTTTGCGCCTAATGTAAAGAACATTAAGCCTGTATTTAAAATTCTTCGAAATACTTAAGGTCTAAAAAAATAAAGGAATAAAATAATATTTTAATTGGAGTGAAATGTGAAATGATGCATTATTTAAGAATTACTATTATTGCTGTTGTTTAAATAAAAATCAATTCCTACAAGTCTTGATCACTCATCCTATGATACTGCTTCGTTCAGTATTGGCGGGGTGGTCGGCTGTACACAAGAAGTCTCGACCACGTAACAAACATATGATTGGTCACCTGTGGATTTCATCTAAAAAGTAATTAAATGGTGCTCTGCAATATAATGGATATGCACTTATTATCTAGTGCATTAAACCATATTTACATTGTTTTCATTTTTACATAAAATTAATAAGTAGGAAAAATGCTATAGTTTAGAATTTGATTATTAAAATTTAATGAGGTGATTGTCAGGAGATTGTTGAATAAAAAAAGTTTATAAAATTTGCGCTAAAGTAATCTTAGGTTATTAAAATTTGGGAATAATAAAAATAGTATGGCAATTTTTAAGTCTAAATGCTGCTGCATTTCTGTAATCATACACGCTGTTGATCAAACTTATTAACTGCCTACTATTTAAAAAATATTTAATAATGATTTAATAAATAAATAAAATGAAATATTTTACTGTGGAAGATAAACAACTTATATTGATTTTGATACTGGAGATTAATAATGTTACTTAACACATATGATTTTAATTTAGATTGAAATCCATGTCAAATAAACTGAAATTTTTTTTAAAACTATTAAAAAAGTGAAAATTTGATTAAAATTTTAATACAAGAGCAAGATTTATGTTTTCAGACAAAATATAAAGTAAAGAACAAACAATTATTGCAAGCAGTTGAAAAATTTCCTTAACGTTTAGTGTAAGTAATAATTCCAGCATGCGCAGTAGGTTTCAGTTTGAAATTATGTAGACCACTTTACATTTGTCATGTGACACTGAATTGCATTTCTAATTGTTTTCTAAGGAACACATGAATATATATCCCTTGCTACATATAGCAGAATTCTACTTACGAAATATTCAAACAAAATCTACTTATGCTGCGACATTCCACGTCAACTCGATTGCATTTACGACTTAAAATAAAGCGGATATTCTCCAAATTTTATTTTCTCAAAAATAAATCGAATATACCAATCACATCTTATACTTTCAAGCAAACGATAACGATAAAGCTATTTTTCATATTTCTTGTGGCAGCACGATAAATCACTATCTCCGCCTCCAACCTAAAACCTCGACATTGATATAGAGCCATGAAAATGGCGCACAATAGCTCTTTCCACAGTTTTATTATTGTTATCATTCTTATATTTTTATTTCATCTTTAAATAGAGCAAATGGATTAGAGTATTTGTATATGGAAAGAGAAATTCTTTGGATGAATGAAAAAAAGCAATCTGTGGTACAATAATAAAATACTTTCTCGTGACATCTAAGAGTGCATTTCTACTTGGCGCCATTGTGAAGAGAGTGACTCAAATTTTTCTTCCATTTCCTAGTGTAGTTTTGATAGCCTTATCATAACAACTCCTTGGGTTTCATGTTTTTTCATTCTTTTTTTATCATTCTGTAATCTTGTTAATCGTCTATTGAGCGATTCACTGCGGTTTTGTTAGTAAATATGGTTTAACTTCATTTCCAGAGTAAGAAAAATTAAACTAAAAAGAAAAAAAGAAGAATGATGTGGAAGGATAATGCTTTGATAAAACTCTAATTTAATGGAGGTTGTGTAATGTTTTTCCCATGATTTTATTTTTTAAACGCGAAGATAATAAATTAATCTTAAATTTAGAAGAAGGTATTGACAAAAATATTCGAATATCTGTTCGCGTGATAAATTCTAGAAGTTTCCTGTTGATGAGTGCATGTCATTTACAAGGTGAAATAAACATGTCTTTGAGAATTTAACGCTCTTTTGTGTCAATTAATATAACAGATTAATAAATTTCAAAGGTTGGAAATTTAATTGTGGTAACTAGAAAAGACTGATACATGCTTGAACGATCATTAGATAAAATCACTAGAACTTTGTGCAATTAGTTATCTGTGAAAATAGCAGAATACTTAAAGTAGTACCAAATCTCAATAGAATGATTTGTTATTTAAAACTCTATCGCTTATTGTAATATAAATTTTCAAACCTCGTTTTTAAGTTCACTGAATTTGAGAATTTCTTAAACCAAATGTAAGTCCCAGTGATAAAGATTTTTTTTTTCCAGAAAGAATGTGATTCTTCGTGGAATTCTTTGCACAAATGCTCCAAAGACTCTTAAACTGATAGATCGTTCTACTTGATCCATCAGTAGAACTGGTAGTGCTTCAGGTATACTTTGAATTCAAAATCGCTGAAAACTAGTTGCACTAGTTGCTGTGGACATCATAGGAGGACTATAATCTTTTCAAATTAGTACCAATATTATTAGTACCAAATTAGTACCAATATCGGCTATTATTAGATGGTACTGTTAAATTTCCAAATCTTGTATTTAAATTAAAATTATTAATCAGATGAATTAATTAATTCTACATAGAATTTGATCTATTTGAAATTTTGAACTTCAAAATCTTCAAAAGATATTATTATTGCAATTAAACAATTGCACAAACAATAGTAAATACAATAGTGAGTTACAATTTTAAATACATAACTGTGTAACAATATTTTCTTGTTTAGCATCTTGAAATGTTTAATCGATTATCTGATTTAATTTTTTTTTCATTTCATTTTTCATCGTTCATTTCATTTTTTTTCATCGTTTAATTGATACTCATGTATCTAATTTTAAATTTTTACTATTTATGATTACATCTAATGTTGGGGAAAAATGCGCACAAGAAAATAAAAAAGAAATTTTTGATCTATAAGTTTTATTTACTTTCTTCGTTGCGTATTAGTTGTCGTATTCATCCTTGTCTCTGATTAATCGTCATGAACTTGCGACATATGGGCATCGAATTATCACTTTTCAAACTTATAAGATCAATTTAAGCATTTGAAATTGTTATATTTCAATACAAAGATTATATATAATACTTCATGGATTCATAAATGAATCGACAAGACAGCAAATTCCCGAAACGGAAAGTAATATATAATGATATAATAAAAAATAGGGCAAAACAGTTAAGGGAGTATGAATGATTCGTTTCCTTTAAATTTTTGTGAATGTTTAAATAAAATACAGCAAAAAACTCCATACATTTTCTTTCTGTATTCTTTTCATTGTCTAATTTCAGTTTCAAATGACACCTATAATATATCTTCACATTTTGTATGAACGGCCATTATGCACTGCATATGAAATATAAATCTTCACATTTTGTATGAACGGCCATTATACACTGCATATGAAATATAAACACGTCACATATTTACTTGTTAAACTCGAAATTCCTTGAGGTGCAGGAAAGAGCATTTCTTCTAAGAATTTGTGCTCAGATTCCCGACCTCAAAATAAACGGACCCGTAACGTCTAATCTAAGCGACCCGCTTCTGGAAAAACGACACCAGACACCATTCCGTTTCAATCTCATTAAACCCAACCATTCGTTTCGTACGAAGCATCGTCCCCCGCGACAGACTAAACAGAAAGACCCTATAATTCATCTGCTCTTTCTTCGCATACTACTTAAAAAGAACCCACTCCCTTAAATCAATGCCTTGTTTTTTGATCGTGATGACAACAATAACACTTACTTCCCTGTATGTGGAATTTCATGGGGGATGGTTGCAAACCGTGGTCTCTTGTTACTTCGAAGCAGGCCAGATATGACTACCAGCCGGGATTCGTCACGGAATTCTGTCATCAGGGGTTAGGGTGGATGGGCCCTCGTTTGAAATCACCACCTCAACTGGGATCTTTCAGCGGTGTAAGTGGTGTTGCTGTTGAAGAGAATGCAGTCTTTGAAAGATAAAATAATAAATTTGAGGGTCGGAGTGTTCAGAATAATTGAGCTGGAACTCTGTTCGTTGTCGTTTGCCGGGAGTGTAAAGAAAGCATCACTTACTCGAGTTTCTGAGTTCGGATTCCCTGTTATTTGGAATTGCGTGTTTGTTTCTGTAATTCCTGCATAGTATTGTGGTAAATACTTCACGCATAGCAGTTTGAAAGTGGTAATTTTCATACAGTAGAACCAGTATTAATTTATTTTTAACATTTACTTTCTTTACTTTATAGAAGTATGGGCAGCGTCGCGAAATATGTAATAATTTCATGCGTGCTTGTTTCTGCATGAAATAAGGATATATAAGCCTAACGGCCTGAATATGGTAAATTTTTTATACGCATAGAAACTAGCATTAATTCGTTTTTGACATCTACTTTCCTTACTTTTTGAGACTATGGACTGCGACCACAAATAGAGCCGAGTTGTAAAATTTAGAGAATGTAAGAAAAAATCATTTCAGTTTCTGGTATATCAGTTAATTAATTAATTTGTAAAAATTGTTGTAAAAACTTTTTTCGGTGTTTAACTATAAGAAATGCTTTGCAAAAAGACGATTTCTTCGGTATTTTATTAATTTACGTCTCTTACTAAATGGAGAATTGCGTTTCTGAGGTGGTTATTAATCATTACCATGTGATAAATATATTTTCTATACTTCTTGTTACACTCTACAGTGATATACAACAAAGAATGGAGGTGTAAGAAGCTTTTAATCTATCATGTACTGTCGAATGTTAATTATCTCAATTAATTAACCAAATATGTTTAAAGCTGGAAAAGAGCAGATGCTCAACTCATTTCATTTTTTCATAACAGATAATAATATTTCATAATAATATAATAAATGTATAAGATGTTGTTTTGAACTAGTTCTCTTTGGTGACTAGCTGACAATTATATATAACTCCATGTTTATAATTCTGTCAAACATTAAAGCCATGTTTTTTTATTTGACATGTATTGTATATATGTTTTTGTGTAAATGAACTCTTCTAAAGGGGACCAGTTTTATGACAAATAACGCTATAAAAAGACAGATTACAATTAAAAATAATGATGCTATTCTAAATTTCGCGCTATTGTTACTTCACGTTTTTTTTTTCTTTTTGAAAACTACACTGATATTAAACAGAATCCTTCTTCTTTAGCTTTTAATAATGAAAAAAATCAGGATATTACATATTTGAAGAAATCATGAAAATGGTTGAATTTCAAGGCAACAATGCAATCAATCTATTACTGGAAGTTAATCCAAAAGGAATTACCAAAATTCAGTAAAATTTGCACAACTATTAATTAAAACTATTAAATTAATTAAGGAACTAAACTTTTTTAAATTTTAAAACGGTGTAAATTTGATTTTTATAATAATATTTTCTGAAGTTCTTATTTTTTTGTTATTAAAAATTGCAACCAAAAATTCAAAAGCTCTCTCCAAGATGCACACGTCAACTTTTCAGGGCATATATGTACGCTATTTAGAAGTTGTAGGTCAAATGGTCTGTTGAGTGCCAACACAGATAGATAGACAGACACACACCCAGAAAGAGAGAGATAATGGAACCCACATATTCACCTTTATTATTTATAGTGATTGAGATATGCACATTTGCATGCTCAAGAGTACATGTTAATTTTTAATTCGTGATTTTTTAATTTTTGAGTCAATTTTTAATTGATCCTTTATCATTACTTAAAAAAAATCATTGGTCAAAGAAAAACCGAAAATATCACTGAAATAACTCAACAACTCATGAAATCCACAATATCCTTTCATGTTTAATAATATTTTACATAACGGTTAAAAAACTTTTTCGCTTTCTTTAGATGAAAGTCAAATGCTTTTTGTACAACTTTTGCAATTTTTTAAACAATAATTTATATTTTATAAAACAAGAACATTGAACCATTCTATTAATAACATTAGTTACATTATGCTGGACTTTCAATTAAGGGTTTTGTCTCAGATGTCTCCATAATACTATATATTAAGATTAAAATGTAAATAACATAAATAAATTTTCTTCTTTATGTAGTCAACTTACTTTGATGCCTGAAGTCTATTTTTAAAAAGACACACTTTCTGCTATTCGAGAATTCTTTTCCTCGACCAATAAGTGCAGCGACAAGTATTAAATAATTACATAAGTGGGGCACAAAAATAGAAACTCTTTTCATAAACTGGTTAATTTAGTTACTCGTTTCAGTACATTTTTAACTCTATCAACATATTAATGAGTTATTTAGGTTATTTTTATTAATTTAGAAACCTTATGAAGATATATTTGATTTTATTCTTTCTATTATGACTTCTAACTTCGCGGCAACCACGATTTGAACACAATATTATTTAAGCAGGAGTTCGGTTTCATAAATGCTACAATAATTAATTTTATAATAATGCCTAAAATTAATAATTTTTACAAATTTATTTATTTGGCAAGTAAGTTAATTCTTTTTAATTGACCAGCATGAGGCCTTAGTCAACTGCTCAGTCTACCGCATCTTCTTACTATTGTACTGTATTACAATAAAAACTTTTTAATATATCGTTCAAGGATGATTCATATTGTTGATATTCATGTTATGTCGATACCGGAGAATGAATTATTTATGCATTTTCTTTGTTTCATTGTTTCTAAGAAATCCGAATGGTATCAGAGAAAAACAAAGTTGAGTATCAGTAAAGAAAGAACTTGTTATGCCATTGAACTTGTTATTTTATATGCTATAATTTCCGAAATAAACATTTAATACATGAAACTAACAACTTCATAACCTTTTTTTAACTTTTCGATTTGACACGTTTGATTTAGTTACTTAACTATACTTGATAATATGCATTAGAGATCTTTCAAGTTAAATTCAGGTTCAGTTAAGTGCTTGCTTTGTCGCCTTTTCTATCTGAGCTAAAAAAGAAGAATTTAATTTATTATTATACTTAATCCTCAAAATACATTCATTTTAAACACAGTAATAGCACTGAATACAAACAAATAAAATAGTTTAAATTACAAAACAAAGTACTATTAAATCTTAGTTTAAGATATGATAAAATATGCACTTTAACCATGCAATATAGGTTCACTGTTTTTAACTATTATTAATTGAGGTCTCGCAATTATTTTAGTATATTATCATGCTTATGATTTTGAGCAATAATAATTAAAATTTAAGTATCTTAAAATATTATAAATTTGTGACTAATTGATCGATCTACTGATATTTTTAATCAATTGATCATTTTTTAATGATAATTACAGCATTTTAGTTCTAAAACTCATTTTTGAATAATGCAAATATAATTTTTTTACTTGATTCTTTTGAATAATACAACACATAACAAAATATAAACATCATTATTGTATACATTTTAATATTCCAAATATTTTAACACAGTTTATTAAAATGATTATTGCAGATTGATTTTCATTTAAATTTAATTAAATTTTCAAATAATTGCTCAAATTTGAATTATGAATTTTGTTTCTCAAAAAATTCTTATTTGTTGCGATTGTCTGGGGAAAAGGAATTTTTTCCCCAGACTTTCCAGAAAAAAATGACATAATAAAGAAAAAATTCGAATGAATTAAAATAAAAGACTATTTCTAATCAAAAAGAGCACAGAAATAAGTTAAAGAAAATTCGTTTTTTGAAGGAAGGAAAACAAATTCTTTTTTGATACTAAGAGATAAAGCCCCTTTATTCCCACGGGGTTCACCCAACACAATGACACCCGATATGAATCGTCCCTTTCGTCCCCCATGCAGATGTCTCCGATCAAAAATCGTTTGCCGGCACTCTTCTATAAACTGAGGAGAAGAATTGAAACCGAAACCTTGATGCTCCCCGAATCTCATCTGTCATTTTCAGCCAGCATTACGACAAAGCGTGACGTCATACGTCTATCTCCAATGACAGGCGATCCCTGCCGAAATAAGACGACTGTGACGATCGAAAAACCTGAGAATGATTTGTTTAAGAGAACAAATAGAATCTAAGTGTCTCAGAATTTGTTGCGTGTGCAATTCGATCTTTAACTTCCAGCTTTTCTTGTATATAAAAGAAGCCTCAAGTTTCTTATTTTCATTCAGGTATAAACACAAAATAAATTACAATACTCCGACTAACATTTCTTAACAAGTTTTGTTATATCCAATGTGTTCGAACGATGTTTAGAACTGTTTTCTTTTAAATATAAAACTTGAAACCAAATTAATTGTATTTTCTTTTCTCTTTCTTTTTCTTTCAAAAAGTTTCTTGAAGTAAGAACTTCTGAACAAATTTATTGGAACAGCTTTTTTGCATCTCTGTGAGTTATAGCTTACAAAAACAATAAAAATAATTTTAAAGATATTTTAATAGCAGCACCTAGTTACATTATTTAAAGCAAAATATAAGAAGTATTGTAGAGTTCTTAATCGTAACTACCAGACAAAGTTTATGGTTGGACATAAATTCTCTAAATATAATTATTTCATGCCGCCATTGATAAAATATATAGTATAAATTGTCTAACACTGGCACAGGCCTAACATGCATTGTTAATACATTTTTTTTTTGCATCTAACTGATGGAACGAAATATGCAACTAAGTTTTTATTAAGACGAATTATTAAAGATTTTGATTATGATTATGATTTGATTAAAGATTATGATATTTATTAAGTCACTCATCTTGGACAGCTTGAATATCAACCACAATTTGACTATATAAAATATACTTATATATCTCTTATGCAATAAATATTAGTGAGTAAAGCTCCATTGCATATGCTTTATTGAACATCTCAAGTGAAAATACGTATCAAATTTGAAATAAAATCTGTCAATACCGTTCTGTGTTTACACAAGCACATAAACGTGATAACGCAATAATTTAAATACATAAAATCCGGTATATGATTTTGTGACAACAATTTTAATTCTATGCCCAGTTTTGGTTAGCTAGAAAAAAATGAGAACATTGAAAAATGAAAACATTGTGTTTTTGTTCTTGTGTGTTAACATTATCCCCGCGATTAATTTCAAATATAAATCGCCAAAGATCGAGCACTATTAGATTCTTTTTAAAATAATTTTCGCCAATGATATACGGTTAATAATACACTAGTACATTTATTAGCCAATATATGAGAAAGATTCGGCGAGACTTTTTCCGCTGGTTTCTTTCGAATTGTTTAAAAAATCATCGAATATCTATATGTATAAGATAAAATTGGAAAAACGCTAATTTCAATTGAAACAATCTAAGTTTCAAATCTCGAGTGTTGAAAACATATAAGCCAGATATGTAATTATAAGGAAAATGCGACGCATGGTTTCATGCACGTGAACACATTACATCATGGTGTCATGGTGAGAGCTGAACCTTATTATTAACATTATTATCACATCATTAACCTTATTATATACTTTGTAAAAAACCAGTATCAACTAAAGTAGTTTCATATTGAATTGGTTTTTGTTATTCTTCAGTTTTGGTTGTTCAGTTCAAGAGTTTATTTTTATTAATGCTGTCATTTAATGCAATTTTTTTACAGTCAAATAACACTGCAAAAAAAAATCAATGAAAATTTTTCGTTTATTGCTCGATGGTGTTATTGTTATGGTTTTATAATACAATTACTCCCATGATAAACTGCAAACAACTTTTTTTTTAGCAAGAATGAAAATCGGATTCAGATGGAATTCATCTTCCGATAACGACTCTATTCCCTGCCATTTCCATTACCGCTCTATATCTAAAGAATGTAGAAACAATCGCTTCACTTAGAACTCAACTCTTTCAGGAAATTTTAGGCATTTGGCGCTAATAGATAAATGAAAATGAAATAAATCCGATAAAAGCATTCTGAATTTGAAAGAATCTTAAAACAACTGAAGAACGCAAACTTATTTCATTTTCTCTTGCTCTTGCAAAGGCACTTCTTGCTTCAGATAAAAATGGTTCTAGTTAGCAAGCAGCATCTGCTGGACTTGTACCATTTAAGCTTTGTTCCAAGAGACAGAACTAACAAGAACAGGCCTATTCTTTTGCCATTAACGAAATGGGTTATACTGATATTGCTCAATATTCATTTGTTTTACTTAAACCGAAATGGATGAAAATTGGAAAGGAGTGAAGTTGCTTTCTGAAATATCAATCTGTTTCTTTTATAATTGACAGCCAGTGGCTGAGCATATTAAATATAACTGGAATTTACTTAAACAAATTTCGCTAGACATATAGACATATGAAAAAAAACACCTTTGAATGCTTCCTACCAAAAATATTTTTATAAATTTTGATTTAAATGAAAAAGTTTATTTACCATTATAAAATCTTTTTATAACGCCGTTCAAGTGCTCCGAAACGACATACTGACCCTCATAGTTATTATAGTATATAAATATGTTTTCTTTAATTTCAGACAATAAAGTTTAAAATTGGTTAACATTATAAAAATTACATTTTTTTAAAGTAATTGGTAATTACATATCCGTTTTGACAATGATCTTTCTTGAGTGTTACATCTTTCATCTTATAACTTTAAACGAGAAAGTCTTTTATATATAAAAATTTATTTGATGTTTCTCGGAAAAGATTCTGACGATTTGGATCAAATTTTATATTTACATAAAGTTTTGCTTTTAAAGTTTTTATATTTATGTGTCTTTTCCGAAAAAACGTGATTTTTAACACATTTTTTTATAACTAAATATTGGCATATGGCTATATATGACTCACATAAGTGTATCAGAGATGGAGTCGTGTTTAGTGCTTTGGACTCCCATGCATTTTTCTCATGTTAGACCCCTCGTTAACAATTCAATTACATTTCCCTTATATCTTTAAACGGGCCATAAGATAGGATTTTATTTATAATTTTACAAAAAAAAAAAAAAAAACTGCCGAGAGAAACTTGGTTTTCAAGGTATTGTATGTTTAGGAAATATTATGTATTGGCTTCGGCAACTTCATCGTAGCAAATACTATTAATAATAGTTTTCACCATTCTGTATTTTATCGTCGAGAATTAAATAAACTATTTTAAATTAAATCTTTGCTAAATATTCCAATTTTAGTACTATACTATATTATCTAACTGAAAAACCTTTTGTACAATAAAACGTAAAGAAAAAGCTCATTTATAATAATCTTTATATAGTTAACTCTTGTTTGTATTCTCTCAAGCAAAAACAAGTAAATAATGAAAGTTCGATTTCTACGACAATACGAATTCCCTTAAAAAATTGCCCATTCAAAACCCAATGCGCAGGTTCTTACAGAAAAAAAAAATGCCGAACAAAAAGAGAGAGAGAGAGAGAGAAGAAAACAACACTTTCGAATTGTTAAGAAAATGGAATGTGTGAATATATCGAAAGGAATTGTGTAAGTATATATAACACGAATTCTTCTGACAATATTCGAACCCTCAGGGTTAATTCTGATAAGCCGTTTGCTTCTTTTTATCTAAAAGTTTGAGGGTTGATTTATTTTTCTATTTCATTATCACTATTTTTTAAACCCTTTAAAATTCAATATAGATAAAAGTTTCTAAATTTTTTTTTCGCTACATAGTCTAGTCCTCTTTATTGTTCGCAGAAATGAGTTCTGAAACGTCATCATCGCAAATCAAACAAAGAAGAGCGACATATGTTTGTCTGAAAAGAAAGGAAAGCGATCCATAGGAAACAATGGTATACTTACTCAATCGCAAAAGATGAAGAGGGAAAGAAAAAAAAAGATCAAATCAATAATAGAGAGAGAAAAAAATTCCAGAAATTGGAATTTTTTTTTATATTACTTACTCATTCTCTTTATTAACACTGATTGTGTGAAAAATCCTTATTCCATCACTTCTGGTATTGCAGTCTTCAACTTCTCATTGTTTCAGCCCAAATCTCAATCATGTTTTTAAACCTTTAGGCAAAACACGAAATCTGCTTTTCTTTGTAGGGGTTTAGTTTCGAGATTTGTCTTTTGTCGGATCTTTTTTGTGTTTCTTTAGATTTCAGTTTAACAACATCTTGACGTCAAGGATTTTTTTTTCAAGCGCTTTTCTTTTCGATATATTTTGTGTGTTATCTGAATTAAAAGTATTTTAATCATTACCTTTCAACATTCTTCTTTGAGAAAGCGATGGGGCATGAAAATTCTATTGGGAAAACGCATTTTTTAAAAAATAAAAATTACTGATATGTTGCATTTTTTTGAGGTAATAGAGATTTTCCAACAATTATTTCTGAATGAATGCGTGAAAAAAAAATGTCAGTTTGAGTATTTTGTCTTCCAAACTATTGTAAAATGCCTCTCAGTTAAATAGATATTTCAAGAAACAAATTTTTTTTATATTAGGAAATATCATAGATTTAATATTAACTAAAATTAATATAGAAATATCCATCTGTATACTAGATATTCAACTAAAAATGCAATAATATATATTCCCATTCACGATTCAGGGATTATATATATAAAAAAAGATTTAAAAATTAATCATTGAAATATGGAGAAAATGTTATTTTATTAATTAATTTTTCAAATTATTTAAATTTTTAAATTAAAGATTTTCTGATTTTAACATGATAATGGATATAGAATGTCATATTACCTTTAATTTTTGGTATACGAAATGCAATACAGAAATCCTTCAAAACTGTCCCATTCTTCAAACGTATAAACCCAGAGCAACAAAATATGGCACGTAATTATTTTTTGAAAAGTAGTTGACCTTAAAGAAAAAGTTTAAGAAACTTTTAATATAAATTTTTTAAAAAAAATTATCAATAATTTTGTAGGTACATTATCATACAAAAAGTGTTTTTATAGTAATTTAAAATGTAGAATGTTAGCTTATATAGGTATCAATCGTATTTCCGTTAATTTTTGCTGTAATTTTGATGATTTTTTAAAATATTATACAAATATTTTGCAACAATACCATGCCATTGTTTTAGTTTTTTCATTTAAACAGAGCATGATTACATTTGAAACATGTAATCACTTCTATGTACTTAAAAGAAAATTTTGAAAAATTAAAATTAAGATTATTGAATTAAGCCTAAAACATTATCGCGTCTCTTAAGTTTCAAAGGGTTCGATCCTCCTTTAAATTATATTTACCCAGTATCGGTGAGTTTCACAGACAAGTAATTTGGAAGTTCCTTGAATCTATAAATTTCTGATTCTTTATTATGAGATTCTTTATTTTAAAGATCACTAACATGCAAAACACTGAGCAAAGAAAAAAAAATATCCGCTGTTATCAAATTTCGTTATGATTTTGAGTTATTTCTAATCAGTAATATTTTCTTTGATATTCAATTCAATCGAAAAGGTTATAAGATATTTTTTAAATTATTGTTTTCTTCATGGAAAAGAATTCATACTATAGTTTATTATGTTGAAATGCTGGAATTAAATTGTAATTAATTATATATTACTTCTTATATATATCAACAATGCATTAATCTTGCTTAAATGCACTAATTAAAATTTATAATTTCAGCCTTAGAGAGGTTTTTGAAAGTTTAGATGGACCGTTATAATTTTATTTTGGTATTCTATCAGCGGGCATTTAAAATATTAATTTTTAAGTCCGCCTCCATTTTTAAACAAAGATTTTACTATAACAAATAGCACATTCTTTAAAAATTCTTTTTAAAGTTCTATTAAATGAAACGACCAATATCTTTAATCTATCTTTACTGCATGATATTTTAGTTACTTAAAAATCTGTTTTTCTATAAAATTTCGTGAACTTTTCAAGCTGCAATATTCTATGCATAAGGGGGATAAAAAGCTTGTTTACAATATTTTAAACAGTGTCAATAATTGAATTTGTTTGTTGTTTCTAACAAGTAATTATTAACGCACAGGTAGAAAAACTGGTTCGAATATTACTTGTGAGCACGCAAAACAAATTTGATAGCCGTCACCACAAATTTACCACCCCCTCAAAATTCGCATAAAAATTTTCCTTGAATTTTACGTTAAGTGGTTCTTCAACCAAATTTCTTTAACACGTAAGCGGTCTTGTCACATCATCTTTCACAATAAGCATAGACGACAGATTTTTTTTAGAGCTGTTATTCAAACTCTTAACCCAAAACCATTTAAGACTTGATCACTTTTTCCTTTCATGTTTGAGCATTTTTTTTATACTTGTGTGAACCAATTCGTTGTCTGCGCATCGGCGCTCTCCACTGTTGTAATGCAATTAGCACCCTCAAAACGCAATTAAGCTGTTCAGAATTCATTAACGTTGGGGTCCTGGTTTGTACACCATCATCCTCCTTCCGAACTTTTCCAGGCTATTGACCGCTTACGAGCACTTTGCCGAGATACTTTCTTCCTAAAAGTTACATTTCATTATACATCACACCCATGATGAGCCACCAGAAATATATAAAAAAATTTCAACAGTAAATAAATAAATAAATGATAAAAGATGGAACTACCCAACCGTGGCCTCACATCTCACCCTATCTAAACCCACCACAACAAGAAACTGGACTAGAATATCTTTCAACTTCTTATTGGCGTATCTCATTACTATTATTATAATTCATTTCGTTTATAGCGAGAAGCGGGATCTTCTCAAAAGTCACTCTCATTTTCATTTATTCTTTTTCAATTCTGTTCAGAAGAAGGGGTTCTGGAGAGTGAAGATGAGCTTTTGAAATCGTCTGGTCTTATTTTTTTGTGCCCCCCCCCCCTCCTACCACAGTGCTTCTCTCGCTCTTTACATCCCCACTGTTCTTCTCGTTTCATCTTAAAAAAGTCATCTCGTATCTCTGCCATATCCCGGCCTTTACACCTGCATATAATCCGATATTTGTAATTAAATTTGTGAAGGCTTTTCCCTCTGTGTTTCTTTCCCCTTTTTTCTGCTGCTACCCACACTTCTCTCAAATTTCTTTAACACTTGCCTCACAAAAGAGCGGAGTAAAATAATTCCTTTTTTTATTTATTTATTTATCTCTATTGTGATTATTATATGCCTATTCTCGCGAACCACGCCATGGTCCTTAAAAATTAATATGATTGAAACACGAGTTAATGAAATAGAAAGCAACTTTTCCATTCGGGCCTGCTTACCCCCTTTTTTTGCCTCGAATGCTCTTTCTTAATGCTTAATGCGGAAGAAAATAGTGCTTCATTTCGAGGGAGGCGAAAGAATACAAGCCGAGTGTAGTAATTTTTTTATCCGCTATTCCCACCCCTTTACTTTAGGGGGTGAGTGTTAGAAGAGCACCAGAGAGGTAAGGGATGATAAAAACGAATTTTTACCGTATTTATTATGTTTTTCATTTTATTCTGGTTAACAGAATACTCGTCTTTTTTATTATTATTTTTTTTTCATTCCCCCTTAGGAGTGGTATTGTTTCATAAAGTGCGAAGGGAGGAGGACTGAGGGGTTTGGAATGAAATTAAAAGTTAGAGTAAAAGAAAGAAAAATTGCATCAGAGAAGGGTGCCGTACAGAAATGACCTCGTGTTTCGTTCACTTCCCTCCATAGATAGGAATGAATGAATTTATTGTGAAGTAAATCTGATTTCTTTATGTTCGTTTTTTTTTATTTTTTTAACACGTATTTGCAACCGGCGAACTGTCAATTACGATAGAGTTGGATTATTACTTTGGATGTTTTGGCTTCATTCCGTTTCAATTTTCATCTATTTATTTTGTTATACACTTGCAGAATAAATAATTGTGAAAATATTGTGAAGCAAATCTGATTTTTTAAATTTTTTTACGTTCGTTTGTTTATTTTTTTAGCATGTGTTGCAACCGGCGAACTGTCAATTACGATAGAGTTCGATTATTACTTTGGATGTTTTGGCTTCATGCCGTTCCGATTTTCATCCACTTACTTTGATATATACTTGCAGAATTAATAATAATTTAAAGAACATTTCGCGCATTAGGAGAGAATATGCTTGAATTTTAAAGTACAGATGCATAGTTTTAAAAATTTATGTTTAGTTTCCAAGTTAAATAAAAGAGATCTAATTTTTACATTTGAATGAGCTAGTTTACTAAATAAGAAATTTTTATATTTTTGAGAACATAAGTGGAGTGAAAAAAGGAAGACATTAAATAATTTGAGGATGATTATTTTAAATAATTTAAAATGATATCGACTAATCAAAATAAAATCTCAAATAAACACATATAAAATGCTTTCATATCTAAAACAAAATTTTTGTTTATGATGAAATATTAACCTTGACATCATACATTCCTGTGCCTTAAATCTCACAATGAATTTTTAATAAGTTTTGAAATAAAATGTGTAGAAAAGAAATAGTATATTTTTCAAAATCCAGACACTCCCCCCGATATGTATATATCTATTGCTTCTCCAATTTTCTATCTAATTGCTTTTTTTTAAATAAACAGTATTTAGTTGGTCTTTGAGGTCTGAGAATTAAATATATTACTTTTGTTGTCTCATAATGTGCATTAAATGACTAAAAGTTTCAGTAATCTTTTATATTAGAACTATGTCTAAAAGTATTGCAGTGCACAAAGCAGCGGAATTAATAAAAATTAATGATTAAGAAACCAAACTGCATTAGACAAAACATAGTCTGGAGTTAAAATAGATTTCCAGAAATAAATTCTTAAATTTCATTTTGATCGCAATGGCGTAGTGTCTAAAATATTCTTTGCTCAAGAAGGCATACATAAAAATAAATTAAAATGAGCATGTCTGTAAGAAAAGTTATAATTTTAAATAAAGAAGTAAATGAGATGAGTTTGAAAAATTCCTGTGGTATTTCAACATTGTTTTCATTTGCAACAACTGATGTCTCATAAATTACATCGTTTCAAAATAGGAATATAATGACTTTAGTATGTCGTTTCGCTTTAATCCAGATTATTTTCTATTCATTTCAAAGCTGAAATACTCGATTAACTGTGATCTAATTCGAATCCAAATGTCATGACAATTTCAACCAACTGAATTAAAATGTGGACATTTTTCTGCAAACTTTCTTTAAAAAATAAAAACAAGAAGGATAATTTTAATAAAAATAATCATTTGAATACTTTTACTGTTTTTTTTATCAGATATATATACAACGTGAAGAAAAAAGAGTGTTCAGAAGTTAAGAGATGCTGTTAAAATAATTTGGCATTGATGAAGGAAATAATCATTTTGAATACTTTCACCGCTCTTTCATCAAAAAAATATGCAATGTAAAAAAAAAAAAAATATATGTCCAGAAATTGAGAGATGCTGTGAAAATAATTTGGCGTTGATAAAGGCAGACAGATTTTACTGTTGCTTATTTCAAACCCTAAACTTTTCCTATATCTATCATGTAGACATCGTTCCCATTTATTTGAACTTTTCGAAATAAAATGCATCACCATTCACATAATAATCAAACACGAATCAGTTATTGTTGAACACGTTTCTTACATTGGGTAATCTTCAAGGTATCTTTGAAAAGACAATGGATAGATTATTAACGCACATAAAAAAATGAGTTGATGAGCAATTTGACAAATTTTGTCGCACAATAATTGTTCAGTGGGCTGAATCAAAAACACGTAGAAGCACCTATTATGATGCATTGTATTATGGGGAACAACCACCAATTAGTAAATTGGTTGTTAACCATGTTCAGTGATGTTTTTTTTCAGTGTACTATAATCCAATGTTTTGTGGATTATTTTATGTTAGAAGATGAAATACCTTTATGGTAGAGATTAATTTGAATTAAGATAGCATTTATATCAGCAACGTCTAAATAATTATTTAAGTATAAATTATTTACTTGGAAAAACTGCACATATTTAAGTCTTAATATCATAATCATAGCTATTGGAATAGTATATCCTTGGAATGATTTGTGATTAAAATTTCTTTTTAAAATAAAATTTTGCACAATTTTTAAAGAAAATACCGATATTTAAAAACACAATCAAAAATTTAAAAACTCTATGCTTTTTAAATAATTCATGGTTCATATAAATGAAAATATGAAAGAAGACTAAGTTTAACTAAATGTTTGGTGTGATATTTTGTAATATTTTAAAGCGATATTTCCTTACAGATTGATCAAAAATGCCAGATGAGTATCAATGGAGGCTTTTCTTTAACTAAATTGCAAAATGTAATCTTTTATATTGTTATGTT
This sequence comes from Argiope aurantia, assembly GCA_026543865.1. NCBI lineage: Eukaryota > Metazoa > Arthropoda > Arachnida > Araneae > Araneidae > Argiope > Argiope aurantia. Next base: position 230,024 of record JAPMOR010102524.1, on the reverse strand, counting down.
TTTTTCATTCCGTCAATATGACTTTAAGCATGGAGATAAAAAAAATATTACTTTACTGATAATTATTTTTTTTTTTTTACTTTTTGACATTTTTTTAAGGTTTTCATCTTTCTTAAATTTTACAATAAAGATTACAAAGCATCGCAACTTTTGACTTCATAAATTACTAATTCTTCTTCGTAAATTATAATTTTTTATTGAATTTTTTAGATGCATTATGAATAACTTATAAATTTTGTTGAAACATCAAAAATTATATAAGCATGCGGATTTTAACTCAAACTTAATGTAGCCATTTTATAAAAATCGCGCAATGCAGTTTGCTCGATTTTTATAGTATTCTCTCATTAAAATTATCAACGACTTAAAATTTATCTTTTATCGTTCATGAAGTCGTATTAAATTACAAATAAATTTATTCTGCGCTTAAATACTTCTACTTTGACAGAAAAAAGTAAATAATTAACGATGCAAAATTATGTCAGCTGCAATGAAGTATAGTTGCCTGATTTACCAACCAGAAACGAAATGATTATGTATATATAGAAATAAACGAAGACTACAGCTGTTATCTATTTGATTCCAAATCTGAGAGCACATTTCAAGCACAGCAACAAAAATGATGTTTGGGGGAAGACCAGAGTTGGCCACTGCAGTCAAAACGTCAGTTGCAAACAATCAAACTAAGCATTCAGTGTTGCTCACACTGTAGCAATTTCCCTTGATGGCACCCCTGTGAGACCACTGACTGCAGTAAATCCACAGATGAAGCACGTCACTCAAGGGGGCCCTTAGTTGAAATCTATCCTTCAACGACTTGAGGAGGAGTTGACATACTTTGGGGAGAGTCCAGACTGTTCTTTTTCTTAATATGTTCTTTGCTGTTGAGGTATCAAGCAGTGAAAACAACGCTACAGAAAGCTAGCATATTACATGAGAGGAAATGAAGCAAAAGTAACTTGGAAAAGAAAGATTTTATATTTTCCGTCATGTTTTCTTTTGACTGAGTGGTTTTAATATCTGATGAGATGTTAATCTCTAAAATAAGCTTGTAAAATGCAAATTATAGTGTTCAGTAATCAGATTGATTTAAGATTATTTTAGAAATTAAATGTTTTGTTTGGGAAATTCATAATTTAATAAACTAAATTTTCAGTAATTTTCATAGACAATTCATACAATTTTAAACAAGTAGCTAGTTTTAATATATAATATTATTTACTGTGATATTTCCTTTTCAAAGTCTGCTATAAATATTCATTTTTTTTATAATGCTAGTATTTTTGAATTAAATACATTAGACGGCTTTATAAAGATGTTTTCACTTTTATTTTGCTGCAAATTATCTCAGTTGTAATGCTTATGTTATCTAACATTTTTGCAAAATTATGACTGTTTTCCTTATTTTTCCGATATTTAAATCGTAATTAAAGATAAATAATAAGAAGCATTTTTTTTTTGAATTTGAGAACAATTTTCTATAATTATAACTTTTTTAAAAATCCCGCATTGGCTATGAGAATTAAATGGCAAAATATTTTTGATATTGAGGTTGTAAAGTTTTATCAATTTTTCACTGATATTTTTTGCTTGTATTATTTTTTTTAGTACTGGAATATGCTGTGCAATGGCATACTTTTAAAATTAAGCTTTGCAGTTTTTTTTATTTATTTCAGAATGATATTCTATATCTGAAAAAGTTTAATCTAAGAAAAAAGAATTCACTTCTGATGTATGTGTTTGTAATAAATTGGAAGTTATGATATACTTAATTTTAATTAATCATATCATAAATTATTTTATTGATATTTTAAGAAATACTATTTTATGATATTGCGAGAAACATAGGAATTTTCACTACTAATTTAGTTCATTATTTACTCGAATCACTTTTGTGACAAAATCATAATTATTATGCAATGAATGAAATTGTGTTTTATTCTTCTGTTTCTTTACGTCATTGAGCATTAATGTTAAACTTATTCAATTGAAAATTACATTCATTTTATTAGTAAATAATATTTTCAGTTTATCAGGTTGCACACTGATATAATATTATCCTGGTGTTTTTTAATGAACTATTGGATATAATTGAAAATACCAAAGTATAAGAATCCTAAAATTGATAGATTCTATCTTAAGATGAATTCAAAGCTAACCTTAAGATTAAAATTTGAGCTAAAATGTAGAATTCTGATCCTTCAATTTAAAACGAAAAATAAACAAATAAAATAAAATCAATCTGTATTTCCGTACATAGCTTGAGATTCCGTTCGAATTTCAGTTCCCAGCATTTCACTTCCAACCGGGATCCTCCATCATACCAGTGTGCCCTTAAATCAATATATCTTCTTTCTTATTACAATGAAACAATGTTACTTCAAGAGATTATTTTCCCTTCCTACCTCACCATCTAGTAAGCCCATACATCAATAATAGGCACCTCTCTACTGTACTATTATTTAAATAACAATTCACAGAACAGTCCGGTAACGACCGCTTTGAAAAACGATACTGGATTGTTTAAGGGTGACCGCAAGTTATTTGCTTTTTGGTATTTTCTCCTTCGCCATGTCTTATCTTTCACAATGTTTCATCAATTTAAGAAATACGAACTTGATAAGGTATTGTACTTGGAACGCTTCGGCATTACCTTTCGAATGTTCTATTGTATTGTGGAAAATGATACAAGCCTGTTCAATGAAAAGAGAGTTGCTGGAAGTAAGAAAATGCGTGTTCGTGGTTTAAGTAAATTGATTGTAATGGATTGTTTGATGTAGTGTTGAACTACTGTGTGAAACTTACCTGAATGAGAGTGGTCTATTTTCTTTTGTGTTGCCGATTGTGACTCGCTGGGGCGGAAATTGGAACTCTTAAGCGATATTTGAGCTTAGACCACATAAAGACGTAAAATATAATAATATCGCGTGGTAGAGTATTGACTGAAAAAGTAACTTTTCATTAGTGTGTTTTATTTAATGTATTTGAAACCCAAACAGTATACTAAAATAAGATTGATTGTGTTCTATCAGAAATAATTGAGCACTTTAATGTCCATGCGGTCTATAAAAGTGTTCTTTTCTATCATTGGAATTTTTTTAAAAATTCATTTGCAGCATAATAAGCCTAGCTGCTGTGAAATGACGCATGTAAATGAATGCGATTTATCGAGTTATTTAAAAAGGTCATTAAAATATATTCTTGTTTAGTTAAAAATAAAATTACTCCATTTCAACATACTTCTGTATTCATTTAATATTTCTATTTTTGATGACAGGAAGCAAAACAGTCCTTTAAATTTAACGCCATTTCGCAAGATTTAGCATCAAATTTGTAGTTTTCTCGTGTGATGTGAACAGCTTACGTGACATATGTCAGTCACATACTGATCGCACCACATTGACGTCACCGACAAATAACGGCACCATATTTTTATCAACAAACGTGAAAGTATTAAGAACCTAGAATTTTTTTAGTTCATATTCAGAATTATTTCTTGGTATAGAATTAATCGAAAAATTATTTCGCATGTATCAATAAAGTTCTGACAGTTGATTAAAAACAAAAACAAAATTAAATGTAATAAGTAATTTCATAAAGTTTCAAACATCAGATATTTTATTATGTTTGCTATAGATGCAATGTGAAGTTATCATATATAAAGTTTCATTACGTGATGTACATTTTGTGCTGGTGTAATGTTTTTTAACATTTATAATTAAAAAATCTTAATAGTTATAATGAATTATATTGTCATAATATAATAAATAGTAACAAAATATCTACTGCAAATTAAAACATAAACATAAAAATATAAAGAATGAAATCAAATTCTTTTTATTCTATGAGATTTTAAATTCATTTGCTAATAAAAGGAACTGTTAATATAATTTATATTTATTAATGATGATTATAGTCATTTTCGCTATCTTTCTTCTTATTATTATACTATGGTAATTTTTTTAAAAGTTTATATACTGAGATTGGAGAAGTATAATTAACCTAATGACTTCAGCGCCAAGAAAACCTCAAATCAAACCAAACCACTTCTCAAAGAATAATTCAAAAATATGAAATTAATCTCATTTTTTTTGTAAGCTGTAACTTATATACATTCTTCTTTTTATATTTTAAGCTTAAAATAACAAATTCGCTTATGAAATATCAGTTTATGCCAGATATAATCCTTCAAACTGAAAAGATAAAATTACCCAAATATTAATTTTGTTTTCGGGATTTCTGCTTATTTTTTTTTTTCAAAGCTGCATAGGATACATTTATCAGACAACTAATTCCAATTTAAAAGTAAATACATCAAATTGTACAAGAAACACCACAGAATAATTCTAAAAGCAGAGCGAGAGATGAAGGTGGGGGGAATAGAAAGAAATGCCATAAAAATTGAGTCAACGAAATGAGAGGTAATAGAATTCTTACGGAAATTTAAGAGAAGAGCTCCCTCCCCTGGGATTTGGAAAGGGATCTTCTGAAAATTAAATTTATGTGGTTCATGATCTCATGCAATTAGTTATTTAAATAATCCATAAGAATATCTATCTGAATTAATTTAAGTAAACAGTTATTTAATAATAAAATCTTTGGTTCGTTTTGTTTGCAATTAAATATAAATTATCGATCTATATATGTTTTAAATTGTCAAAGCTTTTTATATTTCTAAACAGTTTTTTATTACTTATTATCATTTTTTACTTATTATTACATTATCAAATTTTTAAATAAAGCAATTTAAAAGTTTTAAATTAATGAAAGGCCGAATTACTTAAGTAAACAAGTTATACGACAGATTGTATAGAGAAAAACGATTTTAATAAATTTTGTATTCATTAAAAAAAAGCAGATTATAAAATGTTCCAATCCATGTGTAATGCAAAATTGCAAAATTTTGAAATAATAAATTTGATGAAAAGTATATTAATAATTTTTAGTAAAACATTAAAAACAGCATAATAAGTAGTTTAAGATATGAAATCCGTTTTTTTTCATAGAAAATGATCAACAATTTCGTGAAATAACTAGATATTCTTTAAAATAATGTATCAATCGCGCTAAATTATTTCATGAAATAACTAGATATCCTATTAAATGAATTACATGCTTTAGCATATATATTATCCAAATTTTTAAATTATTTCCTTCTTTCTGCTTGAGAAATTTAAAAAGTTACTAAGTTCTAAGTTAGAAAAATTTAAAAATAGTTTGTAAATAATAAAACATTCCAGAGCGTGCTTGTGTCAAAGCATAGAAATGATATACAGATTTCATCAAATAAAATTTATACTTCAATTTGATAATAATATTCATAAAAATAATGCCATTTTTAGAAAAGTATCAATCTATTTAAAAAAATATCTACAAAATGCATTAAACATTCATTTTGCTATATCGGCAAATTCTTTAAAAAAAACCATGATTTTTCTTTTTGGGTATAACAAATTACCAAATGTATCAGAAGTCGAATTGCATATTTTAATATTTAAATCGTCCCTTTCTTTAAATGAAGGTAACGCTATATTATACAAGGCATTCAATATCGCTGTACAATTCTCCTTGGAGATCTACTTCAAATGCAGAATTCTGACAAAGTCGCATTTAAAACAAAACATTTTCAGCTATTTCTTGTCTTTCTTATAAAAACTTATTGTAAGACGTTTTTTTTTTCATTCGCGATTTTACCTATTCATTTATATGTGGATTTGTTCAGAAATGAATCGAATGATATGCATACATAAAAAAAAATCATTCCTCAGCATATAGACAATCTAAGAATTAAAAATAGGAAGGAAAAAAAAATTTAAAAAATCATTTTCAAACGTGCGGTGGGTATTCACTGCTTGTTGGAAGGCAATTGCATAAAAAAAAAATTTTTTTTAGCTTTCATTTGAATTGAAAGAGTGTTTTTGTTCAATTAAAAGTATCTGTTACCTTAGCAATTGATCTAGGGAAAAATATAATGAGAGGATTTTTTCATTGAAAAAGTGTTGCCAGAAATATATCTTTTGATTCCTTTTTAATTTGAAAGATACTACTTTTGTATTTGGAAAGCAGGAACTTCAGAAACTGAGAAGACAATAGACTTGGGAAGTTAATTTCTCGAATAATAGAAATTCCAAAGAAATGGATTTGGATTCCGTTTGAAGATTCCTGACTCAATATGTAGATGTAGATATATTCTCGATGTATAAGCGATTAGAATTGGATTTATTTGACTTCTTAGAATAACGTTTCTTAATGTTGTTCTTTGTCAATTAATTTCTCGATGCTGCCTTTTGAAAATTCTTTGAAAAAAAAAGCTTTAAATTCCATTGTTCGAAAAATAATGAAATTTTATGGAATATGAATTTAATGAAATGGTGTTCTCACACAAATTAATAAATATTCGAAGTAAAAATCGCACTTAAAATAAAAACAAATATTTAAATTAGTGTATTATGTTTTATAGAGATGCCAATTCTGAAGAATATCACTTTTTTTAATAGCTGCAGACGATTTTTTTTTCTTTTATTGATTATTCCTGAATAATAGTTTTCGAAAATGAAGCACTCTGTTATTTTTTTTTCTAAATTAATATGTTTTCAAGATTTAAATTCATTTAAGCTGCGCCATTTAATTTATAGTAATAGAATAGGTTTTATAAAATTTCATGCATTAATGTTATTAACATACATTAAAAATATATTGTCATGAAAATATGTTTAAAGAGATTTTATTATTGTTTTTCGTTTTTATGTAAAATTTTAAATTATCTAGAAAGTTATTGATAATTTTTTGTTATCGAATATTTTTATATTTAAGATCTAGGGAATTAATATTTATTGTGAATTAAATGATTAGTAGAATTAGGAAATCACTTCTGTCCTTCCTTATCTGTTCTATAAGAAATTCAATGAAAACAATTTGAAACGTAAATGAATTATCGCAATATTTGTTTCTATAAAATCAAATATATTTTACTGATGATAAAGTACTATTATCATTTTCTGATGCAAATTAGTGTAGAAATAAAAATTGCTCTAAAAAGTTTTTCTATTAACATATTCTTAGAATATACATGTATCGCACAACTTTGATATATATTTGATATATATAAACAATTTGAAGTATTTCTGAAACTATTCACAATTTTCATTGAGTCTAAAATAATCAATTATTTAATCGTCTGAAAAAATTAATTAAATTTTGATCAAGGCTAAGAACCCGCTCATTGCCAATTGGTAACACAATATTGTAATTTGCCAAGGATATTTGTAAGCATTAATAAATATAGATTTAAATACTTAACTTTTCTGTGTAGCAATTTTTAATTCAACGATTCAAAATAAAGTATGATATTCTCAGTTACAGAAGCAAAACAAAAGATCATGCAGTCACAAGTAAATCCTCAGCACTCGTGTTGCCAAAAACATATTAGAAATTATTTAAAAAACAAAATCATTTTGTATCTTATTGGCAACAACAAGAAGTGAAATTTCAATATCATTCTTATATTAGTTTAGAAACCAAAATTAGACATTTTATTTAAGGGCAATAGTTCGCATTTTACTTAACATTTGGAAAAATAGAAGAATTATCTATTTACTTTTGATGAGTTATTGTAAAGAAAGATTAATTTATTTAAATTCAAATGATAATTAAATTCTAGTAAAATATATTAATACATAAAACATATACTAATATACACAATTAAAACGTAGCTACTTATAACTCGAGACACTGATATTTCATTTAAATAGCTATATAACAAGTATTGTATACTTCAGAAAACCGTGTCTATCACTTTTGGACAATTTTACTCCGCAAATGGATGATAAGCAATGAGTAAGAATACTGCTTTCCAAAACATTATGTAAAGATGGTTCTAAATCTAAATTAAATCCTAATTTTTATCTTAATTTAGCCCATATTAACTTCATTCTAAAATGTTCTCTTATTTCCTATACCACCGTTTTTTATTTAATTAATGCAACAGAAGCTCTATAAAATTGCTGAAATCGACAAGTTTCCACACTCCGAGGGAAGAGATAAAAATTTGTTATCTAAACACATTATTTTAAAAGATCCTATAATTCCCTTACCTAAATCAACACGTGTAAAGAAATCGGTATCAGAATCTCACAGTATATAATCATGGGGATAAATATTTCATTGGCTTTTTCTCTTTTCGATCTTGTGTTGCGATGTTGACGTACTTTGTTGTTTCTTGCTTGTACATAGATTCTGCCTTCCGGGATGTAATAAAAGGGGAGGTTAAAACTTTTAAGTGTCTTCTCCCTCTCTTCT
>JAPMOR010102524.1:191208-221326 GCA_026543865.1 Argiope aurantia | reverse complement strand
AAAAAATATATTCTACGCATGCTGTTTCATCTATTAAACGCCTAGAAGCTATTATTTTTGATCCTATGTACTTGCCAACTTGTTAAGTGTATGCATGTATATTCATGTCTAACTTAGTGCCTACTTTCTAAGCACCCCTACAACGACGCTTCGTCGACAATTACACACCGAAATCGCCAGCCATTTCATTCATTGCCTACCATTTTATTAACCATCCCCGAATAAAAAGAAGCAGTCTGGAATAAATAAGCAGAAAAAGAAAAAGAGACCCACACGCACTCAAATATATCCTAAAACTCGGTTGCAAATGGCATGGCAATTGCAGACTAAGTCGTTCTCAAGTGGGTGGAGAGAGATGAGAATTGCAAAGGATGGGTTGGAAAGGAAACCGAGAAGGAGGAATGAAATAGCTCTTTTCTTTTGTTCTTCGAGTCGTTAGTCTGAACACTTGTTCTGTGTGTGGTATTGCTTTTTTAACATTTCTTTAATATTGTAACTCAGTCTGGAGTAAAATTCTTGCTGATGGTTTTCTGTTTATTTTATTCATGGGCATTCTTCTACTGAAGCAATTTTGTTTGGAATACAATTGATGGCAGTTGCGAATGGGTGTGAAAGTGAGAAGATGTGATGACTCATTTTAACGATTTTACCGACTTTTTATGAACTTGGTTTGAAATTATGTTATATTGAGTTGGTTATAATGACGTTGAATTATTTCATTTAGTTTTTCTGTTAAGTTGCATGTATTTAAAGCAGCCGCCTTTGGCGACCAGATGGTTTGCCAAGAATGTTGATTGTTTGTAATTTTTTTCTCATAACTTTCATTTCTCATCATGATTCCGTTAATAAAAACACTTTAAAAGTCAAATTTTCCTCTTAAAATATGTTATACATTAATGAAGTAATATTTTTGAGATTATTCTGAAAATAGAGGGGATGTGCGCGGGGGGGGGAGCAGGTGATCGTTGATTTCAAGTTAAGTAAGACTTTATATAAAATAAAAATTCGCGAAATGGGTCCAATTAGAGGCGTTATTGTTTTTACTAATTATTTTAAACGTATAGCTTTATTTTTCTAGTCCAGAAAAAAAAGCATTTTTTTCATATAATTTTTTATATTACAAGTCTCGCATTTCAGAAATACAAACGCTTTGTAGATTAAATTTATGTTTATAAAATTATGTCAATATTTTGCTTTAGAATCAAATGCTCCGAACAACTTCATAATCTCAAATTGAGATAGATACAATAGCAATACACAATTCTTTTCATCAATATATCAATATAAAATCGTTCATCCCATGACCAGACAAACATTAGATACGCAATTGATAGTATTCAACAAAAGTGGGCTCAAAGCCTGATTCATTTTACATTAATAGTACTTTTATTTTCATGAAACAAGAGTATCGTTAAGACTGATCAAAATAAGCTGTTCATTACTAATTTATCAATTATGTCTAAGGTGAAAAACAGTTGGAGTGTTTGTACCAATTTTTCTTCTTTATAAAATTGCATTTATTTTTTACTTTATTTTATCGCGTACCAATGATACGAAGGGAAAATATTATAATAAAAAAAAATTCTATTTTAAGATTTTGATGAATCTAAATGCTTAAGACCATCCTAAATTTGAAAAAAAAGTAGCATTTTTAAAAAACAATTACGCTGTCTGTAAATATGATTAACGGAATAAATTATATAAATAGAGTATTATATATTATTTTTACATAAACATTTAAAATTTATATCAAATGTTTGGGTGAAATTAATTTACGGGTGATATTATGCTTGCTCTTTGCTCATGATTATGATGACTGAAATCTGTAATGAGCTAAGGTTGGGTGATATCGCATCAACCTGATATTCTTTTGTCAAACATACAAAAGTGTCAAGTATATAAGACTAATACAGGTTAAGACTATGAGGTACTTGGTAGCAGTTTTTGGACTCGATTGTTAATCTCACATGCCACATTCGTTTGCATTTGAGTGATATTATATCAATCAAATACTTTGTATTGGATTATATAACTCTAATTCACCAATCTGCCTCAACGGCATAATGGCCAAGTATGATGTTTTTTATTCCAATATATACATTTCATTTCCAAACATTATTGCTCTTTACTCAAATAACGATGCACAAACCACTGAAGAACTGCTCATGATTATGATGACTGAAATCTGTAATGAGCTAGGGTTGGGTGATATCGCATCAGCCTGATATTTTTTGTCAGACATTCTATTATAATAATTATATTATATATCAGAAAAACTTTTTTACTCCTCATCTCCCCCATCTGTCAATCATTCTCAAAAACTGGGCTACTGTTATATCGTCGTCACTATCTCTTCAGAAGAAGCGAGTTCCAAATTTGGAATCATATTGTTCTCAGTATCATCTGATATGAAATTGAATATTAGTATCATTTGATATGAACATGAATATCAGTATCATTTGATATGAACATGAATATCAGTAACATCTACTAGTCTCGGCGAATGTGCGAAAACCAATATTCGCGGATTACCCGATTTCAGGACGGATAAAAAATCATTTCCTGTATCAAGAACATAAGTGTGAGGTAAAAGTATCAGTCGTGTATTACTATCAATCTGTACTGGATACAGCAAATACCGATTATCAACCCAACCTTACAACGAGCCGATGAATGAAATATGCATTATCTTTAAAAATGAATTTTGAATTGAAATTTTAGATTAAATAATCATTAGGTTGATTGTCTGCCTATTCGTGTGTATTTGAACATCGCACCTAGATGAATGAAAGTAGGTTTGAAATCTTATCATCAAATTGTGGATACAATCGGTAAAAGGGAAAGAGTCTAAACTATGTACTCGTTTTTCTTCAATATAATACAGTGGACAAAAATTGTCATATTTCGTAAATATACAATAAAGTCGGTATCGGTTTATTCGTTGTAGTTAAATGTATTTGATATCAAAAAATATTTTTAATTTATCATAAAATTTATATTGTTAGATCCAAAATATATATTTAATCCAGTGGAATAGTTATCATTACGATTATAATAAAAATTTGAATGATACTCTTAATGAAAGTAATGTTAAAATTACTTGTACTACTATTAACTACTCTCAGAAACTGTCCACCTTAAATAAAGAAAAAAGATATGGAACAAAGTACTTGCAGCTTGTAATTTTCATGGATATATCACGAGCAAAAATTACTATTCCATTTGAAATGAAAATTTTTATTATCTAAAAATACTTTTAAGGAATCTTGCACAAATTGCATTAATTAATCAAGATATTTTTTAATCTCATATGGTTGCTCATAGTAATTGTCTTTTATTATTAAGGATGTGGGATATGAAACAAAATACTTGCAGCTCATAATTTTCATGTACACTGGTGTGCAAAACTTAAGCAACAATGCAAGTTTTTAAGCAGATAGCCATGAAATTGCAGAAAAGGAGTTCTTGCGATCAGTACAATGAACACGAAATTCAAGAGAAAGGTCATGCGTATGCAAATATCAGGAACAAAACATCACAGGCGACGTGAGCGTACGCAAAACACGTGCGGAAGGCGCGCGCAGCTCAACACTACAATAAAAGGAAGGACGGAGACGCAATTAAAGACATTCGCTGCTAGTGCACGAGAGTTAATTCGTGAAATATTGCTAGCAGAAATCACTTGGACAATTTCACACGTAAAAGAATGATCGGAAAGCTGGAGTAGGGGCGTAGTGTGGCCAGTGTAGCTGAAGAGTTCGGAATCAACAAAAGTGTCGTTCCGCGCGCTTGGAAAGCCTTCCAAACCACAGGTACAGCTGTGAGAAAAGTTGGTAGTGGCCGCCCCAGGAAAACAACTGCAGTGGATGACCGACATATCATCCTGCAGGCGAAAAGAACCCGAAACCAGTCAGCAAGCGCCATTGCTCAGCAACTGTATGCAGCAACGGGGCGACAAGTGTCGCGTTTTACTGTGTCCAGACGCCTTCACAAAGGTGGCCTATTCGCCCGCCGTCCTGAACGATGCATCCCTTTGCCAGTTTCCCACCGGTGGCACCGTTTAGAGTGGTGCAGGGAGCACAAAAACTGGACATCTCATCAATGGAGTCGTGTCCTCTTTACAGATGAGAGTCGTTTTAGTGCCACAAGCGATTCCCAACGCCAGTTGATTTGGAGAGAGGTCAGGACACGGTTTCATCCCAGTAACATCACGGAAAGAGACCGTTTCGGTGGTCCTGGAGTTGTCATCTGGGGAGGCATTATGATGAACGGGCGGACTGAGCTCCACGTTTTCGACAGAGGTTCTGTAACTGGAGATCGCTTTTGTCAGGAGGTGATCCTTCCCCATGTGCGTCTGTTCCGAGGTGCCATTGGATCAGACTTCGTTTTTATGGATGACAATGCACGGCCACACAGGACTCATGCTGTTGAGGAGCTCCTGGAAAGTGAAGATATCATTCAAATGGATTGGCCGGCGTGCTCCCCTGATTTAAATCCGATAGAACACGTGTGGGATGCTTTGGGGAGACACCTTGCGGCACGATTACATCCTCCTGGGAACACCCGACAACTTAAACAGATGCTGATTGAGAAATGGGCACTCTTACCTCAAGAACTGTTGGACAATCTGGTGCTGAGTATCGGGAGACGGTGCGAAGCAACCATTGCAGTAAGGGGAGGGCATATTCCATACTAAGGAACATCTGCCTGCTGTTCTTCCTCTTGGACAAACAATCATGTGTAACGATACTATGAGTTCAATAAATCCTTTTTTTTGTTTGATTGATTCCATACTGTATGCATTGTATTCATTTCTGCGCAACTATGCTTTTGTCATTCTTTCAGAACAAAATGCTGTATCTCATTTCTGAATTTCATGTCTCTCAGATGATTTCTCGTGAAGTTATGGCAAAAAACATAACTGTTGCTTACGTTTTGCACAGTAGTGTATATATATAAAGCAAAAATTGCTATTCCGATTCGAATGGAAATGTTTATTATTTAAAAGTACTTTTAATGAATCTTGCAGAAATTGCGCGAATTAATCAAAACAATTTGTAAACTGATATGGTTGCTCATAGCAATTGTACTTTATTATTAAAGATATGAGATATGGAATAAAATACCTCTAACTCATAATTTTTATGAGATATCTAAAGCAAAAATTGCTATTCTGCTTCGAATGAAGATTTTTATTATTTAAAAACTCTTGAAATGAATCGTGCACAAATTGCATAAATTATTAATTCAAAATACTTTCTTAACTGATATGATTGCTCATAGTAATTGTCCTTTATTATTAAAGATATGAGATATGAAACAAAATACCTGTAGCTCATAATATTCATTTAAAGTAAAAATTGCTATTCCGGTTCGAATGAAAATTTTTATTATTAGAAAGTACTTTTAAAATAGCATACACATATTGCATTAATTAATCAAATTATTTTATAAACTGATATAGTTGCTCATAATAATTGTCCTTTATTATTGAAGATATGCGATATGGAACGAAATACCTGTAGCTCATAATGTTCATGAGTATATCCATAAACCACGCTATTACGACAGTAAGATCGAATGATAAGCAGTAAATGATGAAGGGAGGCAATTCTTTTTGTGCATTAGGAAGAATAATACCATTTTTAGTTATTTACCGAATGCTATAGGCTGTTCTGATTTCCCCCTAACTTGGAAGGTGAAATAAGTCGTTTTTCTCTCCCCTAACATCAAAGCGAAGGAAGAGAAAGGCTTTTATTTCGAGGTTAAGACTGTCTGTCTGTCGGACGGCCGCTTGGGATACAGGGTTAATGCTCTTTATTTGGCCGGCCAGGTTTATTAAGGTTAAAAGTGCGTTGTTTTACGATGATTTTACGCCCTCCGATGCCCGGGCAAGCGGGAACGTAAAACTAGCTTTATTACGGCACAGAAGGAGCTAAAGGCACTCACGACAACGTCATTCGATTTCGAAGACTTCTACTGCACCTACAAAACTGAAACGTTCCTCTTCTTCTACTGCTGCTGTTTCTTTTCCCGCCCAAACTACAGTGATTCATTTCGTTCCTTTCATGAGATCTGTTACAATTACGACGCGGAGGGAAAAGATTTTTGTTTGCTGGTTGCCATTTTTTTTCTTCTTCTTGTTTTGGCCTTCTTTAATTTACTCCGTTCTGCTGGTAGTAAAAGAGTCGTGAAGTCTGAGAGTTGTTTTGGAAAAACAATCAAATCGAAACATCCGGGCCAATTAAATGGCAAACGATCCAGAATCGTTAAAAACGGAAATAGTGTTGGGTTGTTCGTCGACTGCTGCCGGAGATTTCGGTCTTTTATCTCTGCACCTAACCCGTTGTTTGGAAGTAAGAGGGGATTTAAATGGGGGCCACAAAAAAGAAAGCATATGAAATCGAAAGTTTGGTGTGTTAATAAAAATAGGAAATGTTCAGGACAGCACTTGACGTTCTGTGACTTCTGTATTTTAATTTGACGTTTGCCCATTACATTAGAAAAATTTGGAAGCTGTAAGGGTTTTTTTTCTATGAAAGGTCTAAAATAAAATAGAACAATGTATTGGAACATATGGTCAGAATTAAAAAAAAATATATATATAAACTTTTGACACGAAATATTACAGAAGCCGTTAGATTTATACAATGTTTTCTGACATGAGTTGTATAGATTTCGAATATTGTGATTGTTCCGAATTTTGAGTAAGATTAACCCTCCAACTGCGTATCCCGCGATTTCCACGGATTGGCAGTCAGTCCATTTTCAGCTGTATCCCTCGTTTTTCGCGGTTTAGAGGGTTTAATTTTACAATTACAATTTTTTATTATATTATATTATTATCGCGTAACATATAGTATCAGTTCGCTTTCTTTGAAAAATATTTGAATTTATTTGCAAACATCGTATCTAAATGGTGATTTTAAAGAATTACGCAGCCAGAAAGTTAATAACCATCCTTTTTTTTTTTTTTTTTTTTTCATTTTTCGCTGTGAATGACGCACAATAAAATAATTCTCATATGTAAAAAAAAAAAAAGTTTTAATACAAAGCAATACTTTCGGAGAAATTTTATTCACTAATAAATAAAATCGACCCTTTTTACAATTTGATAACCACAATTTGGCTACTCCGACACAGCTAATTAAAACAGACGGATAAATTTTGAATGATCGGACCACCGTGACAGCATTGGCAGGAACTAAGCTTGAATTCTAAAAGCCAACACCGGCTACGGTACAACTCTTCGTTGTCCTATCACCGTAGTCTATCTCCGCCATTTTTGTACATTCCCGGATGGTGAGAACCAAACACCATACATGAAGCTTCTCATCCTCGTATCTGAGGTGTGCCCCTGTAGCAGTTTACAATTTGATAAATAAAACAATTTCATATGTTAATAATTTTACTTCATTTTTAAAAAAAAGTAGAGTCGTTCCGATTGACGCTATCAGCAGTGGACAATAAAAATATGTTCAAACGTAGCAATGTATTCGGTGTGAATTTAATGATTTAGTATGATTTTAAAATTGTGAGCACGAATTATGAAATCTGAATTTTGTACAGAAAACCTTAATAACGTAATTATAACTGTACTTGTAATTATAACTTTGAGGATGTAAATGCTAAGAATGAGAAATAAAAACTTTCAATAATTACACCAATTTTGTAGAATTATCATTTCATAAAAATGATTCTGCTGGTATCTAGTGACTGAGAGTGAATGAAAAAGAAAATTATATTTATATACAGAATATGCTGTGGGTGCAAAAGAAATAATTAATGTTCGTTTACGAATAAATAAATATACAGTGTAACTAAAAGTAACTTGTTATTTATTCTTTCAATTTGTAAAAGAAAGTCGAATTACTAATTTTACAGTAACATATTTAGTTGATAAATGACGAAAAAAAGGAAGAAACATATGCGAGGCCTTCGGTCAAGGTTATAGGATAGGAAATAATATTTTATCACTTGAAGTTTAATCTACCTTGTAACCTAAACTTGTGAGGTCAAGTCAGTGTTTAGGAATGATCCATTACTTTTTCAAGTGCTGTTTAGTAATTGAATTTTTTTTATTCATTCCCTTTCGATCATTTGATGATAAATTCAGTTGTTATAAGAAGAGAATTATTTATTGAACTGAGAATCTAAAAAAGGATTTTGTTAGACTAACTTCCATTGACATACTTTTAATCTTTTAAAAATGTGGGTTGTAATTGTTGAAAATTTGTGCACTAGTTGCTGTTGCGCAAATTGCAAACCTTTTTTGTTCGTACAATCCTCAAATTCCTAAATTCTTTTTATGATTCAGTACTATTAAAGATTTTTTGGGGGGTGTCATGAGAATCCTATATATGATTTTAATGAATTCGCTTTCATTTTATTCTAAATGTACAATTAAATATTTCATAGAATTGATATTATGCAAACAATAAAGTTCAAACTTTCATATTTATGAATGATAAATTAAATATTTCGCAATTTCTTATACTGTTTGGTTGTAACATGTTGAAATTTCTAAAGTAATTTCAGAATTTTGTTATTAAAAACGCTTATTATGGAAACGTTAGTGGTGCAGAAAAATAAATCCCAATCTTGTCAAAGCTTCGTGTCTTTAAACTTCAATGCCAGTAAAAAGAGAAAAAATCAACAAAATATTAATAATGACATTGGCGAATTTTTTTGGAGTGGAACTTCAAATCTATACCAAGTACTTACATTTCAAAACCTGTAGCTTTAATCAATGTATCAAACTCGTATTCCCCTGGTACTCAAACAGAAATGTATTCATAGCATATTTCAAAATACCTTTTTCCAAACAAAACCGAACTATACAAAAGAAATCCCATCATATTTTTTTCAGATATTTTTAAAGAGCAAACAGAGGATGGGGAGCAAATATCCGTCCTTTTATTTTTCATCCTTTTATCCAGTCTACTTTTTTAAATATACATTATAGAATGGACGCGTAATCTTGCACCTACTTTAAAATTTAAGGGAAAATATCTATCGAAAAGTCGAAGGATTATCATTCTTCCCTGCTGCAAATAACTATCGTGTTTTGGAAAATAAGGAAGGAAGAGCAGAGTCCGGGTTCGGCACCGCCATTTTGGTTACTTTAAAATGCATTTGGCGGGGACTTTATCGCCAATTCTAGCCAAAAACGAAAATTATGGGATACACATTTAGAAAAAAAATATCGCCTGTTTTTTTTTCCCTCCTGTTAATTCCTAAGAGTTTTATATTTGCTAAATTTAACAACTTTTAATGATCATATATTAATTTCATTTCTTTTCTTTTCTTTTCTTTTCTTAAAATTTTAAATAAAGTTTTGTGGTGAAGAACTCTGTAGTTTATCAAAGAATGATTTCTCCTTAATGTTTTAATAGAAATTAAATTAGAAATAAAAGTGGTTTACTGAAAATACTGGTAATCTTAAATGATTAAGATTGGTTTTATTCGTTAGTAAAATTATTTTAATAGGATGAATTTTCTTCGGGAAAGATTAGATTAGAGATTTATCAAAAATTATCGATACTTTAAAAGATTTATTCAGAAAATAAATAATAAATAAACAATAAATTTATTTATTATTTATTTTTTTACTTATTTAAAATTAGTATTTATTACTTATTCAAATACAAATTTCAAACCTTCATAATAATTCATAATAATCATGCTAGTTTTATTTTGGTTGTAATTAATTTTAATTGAGCTTTCTATTGAGTTAATATGACATTAAAAAAAAGCTGTGAATAATAAATGAAAATATCTTTAAAAAATCTACCAAAAACTTTTAACACCTTTTTTATATAAAAAAGTTTCTTGAAAAAAATCTATTTTTGTAATCAAATTTCAAAATATTATTTATTAGTAAGATCTTAAGAAATCATTTCTTTGTGACTTCAATATAAACAACATTTAAATATGTCATACTCCATTAGATATTTTATGCAAATTCATAAAAAGAAAATAAATGATGCATTATTAACATTATCAAAAGTTTCACTAATTCTGACAAAATTAATTTCTGACTTTTTCAAAATATTTTCAAACTATTCTATCCAATTCAAATATCAAATTTTTAGCAAACGTTTTTTAAAGGCATTAATGTTTCATTGATTACTACATCATAATATAATAGAAATCATAACAGATATTATAAATCATTTATATGTCTTTTTATATAGGGGAATAATTCAGTCTGGCTCTGCAGTTAATTTCTAAACCGTTTGATTGGTATATATTTGTGGATGAGTTTTTTTTAAATGAAAGGGGAGAGATATATGTTATGTTCTTGACTCAATAAATGCAAAGAAAATTACGTTATCATATTCATATTGCATTAATATTTTAAAGAAAAAATGTTTATCTCTTTTGTAGATAAAAATGACCGAGTTATGAAGCTTTATGTATCAATTATTTAAGTTATTTATAATATTTCTGACCATTTTGACGAAAACCTGTAAATAAGTTCATGGCACTTTCTCGAATCGATTGTTGATTGGTCTAAAATAATGAAAATGAAATTTATATCGATCAATCAATTTTCAAAATAGTTGCGTTTTCGATTTTTTTTAACGATATAAGACATTATTTTCAATTGGAGATGTATGCCTAGCTCGAATCTTTAAGAAATTTCTAATTTTAGTCCCGATATTATATAAATTTTTATAAAATTGCTGATAACGGCATAAGAAATGATCACAAAGCCCTAAAACTATAAACATTTTTTTGTTCATAATGATGTTAATAAAATCTTATCTAATCACTAAACAAGAATCATCCTTCTTATGTCCTTATTTGGTCATGAAAAAGAACAACTACCGAAATTTTGCATTTGTCCAGATTCAAATCATTCATTGATTTAACATTTTCCTCGCCAGAATGGTGTTTGAAATATGACTACAAGATCAACGCAAAGATGAAAAAGCGATAAATTTTAAAAAGTAGCACTCTTCCCAAGTGTTTGAAGGGCAGAACCGAATCAGGCTCCATACAGAATGGGAAGGGGACGGGAGGGGGGTTCACGGAACACAGTAAGGTGTTTCTTTTTTGTTTCGTTTCATTTTTACATAGCAGTCAAAAGAATTCCATAAATCTTTCATAAGTAGCGGAAAATTGCGTTTTAAAATTTGAAACTTGTTGCCAGGTTTCCGTGTAGGGATAGTAATTGCCAATATCTGAGTAGGTGGGCCAAACGGTAGTATATTCATAGTATACGGATCTGCATATTTTTTAAAACGATAGCTAAACTCGATTTCTCTCTCTAGCTTCGTTTTTTTTTTTTTTCTTTCATTCTTTGAAATTTTTTTAGAGTTGTTCTTGGGTTATGAAAAGTGAGTTTGACCTGATTGAGACTTGTTTACTGCCACTAGAAATGAGATTTATAATCTGATGCGACGGTTCTTCATCAAACTGCTTTCAAAAATAAACTGACGGAATGACATATTGATACGATTCAACTCTTGGTAAATTTGACGGCGTGTTTACAGATTGCCACAGAGACTGTGCATGAATTTTTAATATTTTTTAACGGCATAATCTTCTAAGATAGATAGATAGATTTTAACTTTTATTTAACTCATATTATAAATCCATCTATAAACCAATAAAAATTCTTATCCAAACTTTTGTTCAAAAATGTTCGGTTCGATAAATTTTTGTTTATACTAATATAGTGATTTCGCTTTTATTTTGCGTTTTATTAAATCTAACTTTATCTTCCGTCATTTCATTTTTAAAATATACTGCAAAGTATGTTATCGTTTGGTCTCAGGAAAGTTTTAAAATGAAAATATGTTCATTTTTCTAAGATTAAACATTCAAATAACGATGTATATTTCACTATTAATTGTTTTATACTGTATTTATTCACACGACGTAAATTAAATTAAAGATTTTTTTAATTAAAATAAAATGTAACAGATGAGATTAGATTTTAAAAATCAGGACTCTGATATATTATTGTATTTTTAATTATGCTCCTTTCTATAACTTAAGAAACTGGAAAAATATTTAATTTATTTAATAATAAGTACACCTATATTATTTCCTCAATTTGTTTAGTAAAAATAATTTATTTTCTTGGAAAAAATATGAAAGCTTTGATATATTTATATGAGCAGTTTTATTTACTTTTCTTCAGTTAAATTTAGCGACCAAACATTCTTTTGCAAAACAAAAGTATATTTTTACAATTTTTCTTTGCAATCATTTTAATTATAACTTTAAAATGTATACAGAGTGTCTCAGCACCATGGTGCAAACCTCTAATAAGGATAGAATATACTTAGACGACACGGAATCATACAGAATTGCTGAATTGGAAATGTTTTCTAAACTTGGTGGATGACATTGCACGTCTGCGGATGCGTGAGTTCTTACTCAGAGAATCTTCATTTCAGCCTTCAAAATGAGAATTAATGATCATAACCAATGACATTACAGCTGTTCGCATTGAACAGAGCATGATGTTTAGCCAATAACGTCAATCAGAGCTGAACTAAAATGCATAGATTATATCAAAGTTGCGAAAAACACTTTCACGGTCGATGATTCAAAACGTACCATACAATTTTATAGGAACAACAATAATTCACTGCGTGGAGATTCATTCCACCTTACATTTTCAACCAACCAAAAACAAAAAATTATAACGAGCATATGAATGTCAAGCTATTTTTATGTAATTCAAAATTATAATCAAGTCTTGATGGCAGCATTCATTGAAATACTGATAAGCATATGTTGATGAGGGAAAGGTTGTTTTATCTACGCATGAACTATGCGTATTGGATATAATTTTGGGTCTGCTGACTGTAGTTGTGACATCATTGCTATATTATTGGTCGTGATCTTGATTTGTTCAGGTGAAGAGCTATGTGGTATTAATGGTTACAAACATTGAATCTTGCTTTGGAATGCTGAAATAAGTATTATCTTAGGGAGCACGCGGAAAATAACGTACAAGCCATCTATCGTATCTGGCAAACTTTCCCCACCCAGCATTGCTATGTAACTCCGAATCGTATAGATGTTCCCTTTTGTTCATAGAAGTCTGTGATGCTGGTGCTGAGACATCCTATATAGATATCATATAAATTTGGAAGGAACTCTGGGATAAAAATAATTTTATTTAATGAATCCTGTAGCTATATTTCCTTTTATTCCCGACGGATAGAAACGGTACGATTCTGACTTTTGTCAGTTGTTAAACTGGCTCTTTTTTGCCTGAAAGACATGCCGATTGTTCATGGCGGTAGTAAAAAGAAATATAATCAAGACTTGAAAATGAATAATTTTTAAAACTATAACATTATATTATACATTATTAAATGAGTATTTTTTAGAACAATATTATATGCTACCGTTTAATAACAAAACTAGATTGTCAGTTTTCCGGTGTTTATAATATACCAGGACTCGAGTTTCTTTTCATTTTTTATAAACTTCCTAAATTTAATTTGAATTAGTACTATGAACAATTATTACCTGTGCAGATAATTTATTTAAAAAGATTAATAAAATAACTTAATCCTTTCCAGGACCATGGGAAGTATGCTTCCCACCAAATTTATCAATCTTTGTATGAAATTATGTAGGTTGGCATAAGTTCTGACAATTTTTTTTAGAAAGGCAGAAACTTATGCTTCAGTTCTTTATCTCACACAAAATGACGTGTCTTGATTTGTTACTTAATTTTTAATTAACCAAATTAATTAATTAATCAAATTAAATTTATCTAATAAGCTAAATGAATCCCTTTTCTTATTCTAATTTCAAGCCTAAAAATATTTTAACATAATATGACTAGAAAAAAATGGCCCTTTAAAGGGTTAAATAAACAAAAATTAATTTATTGAACTTCTCAGAATCCATGGAGTTCAGTTATATTAATGTTTTCTAATGTTTCATTCTAGTTCGAGACCTGGCAGACCCCCAAAGCGGGTTTCAATGGTCAGCATGCCGTCTAGTGTGACGACAAGTGGTCTGGTGAAAAAGTCCCGGATGGATGGCGATTATCATAGTTATGAGAACGGTCACATAACAGGTAAAAGCGTATATATTATTAATCTAAATTGTCTTGTTTGGGAATAATGTCAGTTTCAACAACGACAATAACAACAAAAAAAGATATTTGAAATCTTTTCTGAAACATTTTTTTTCTGATACTGCAAATACTCTATCTAAAAAAGATATTTGAAATCTTTTCTGAAACATTTTTTTCCCTGATACTGCAAATACTCTATCTAAAAAAGATATTTGAAATCTTTTCTGAAAAACATTTTTTTTTCCTGATACTGCAAATACTCTATCTGTAATTAGAAAATTTTCACTTCTCTTTCTTGGAAAATTATTTATTTCACTTGAAATTTAAAAAAATTTGAAATCTAATTTGAGTTGAAAGTTGATAATATTAGACAACTTCTAAGAATGATAACTAAAACTGATAATTGAAAACATTATTGTTTTACTTATTTATTGTACATTAAAATAATTTAGGTACTAACATCCTGACTATTTTGTATCAGGATAAAATATCAAAATTTAATCGTTAATGCCAAGTTAGAAATAATCTATTCCGGTAAATTTTATGAAGCTTTTCATTCCGCAAATTTCTTGCATAACTGTTTTTATAAGAAAAACACTTCATTTTTTTGAAACCTTTACTAAATTACCTTTACTAAATAAAGCATTACTAAATTTTAATTTTTCCGGCAATCAACTAAATTGTAAGTAATATTACATTTCTTTCGTACTTTTCAACTAAATAGAGTAGTAATATGTTAATCGAAGGAAACTCCTGGCATAGATGAAAAATATTTTTTTCAATTTGAAGAGACCAACAAAAACTACTATAAACGTCGATAAAAAGATGAAAATGATAATATAAGTACGAGGTAATATGCTATATCAGTTTATTTTAATAATTTATAACTAATGCAAATATCTTTTTGACGTTTTCATGTGCTAATATTTTAATTATTTTACAATTATTTGCGAACAAGCATCTAAATATCGATTTAAAAGCCGCTGAAAACCTATTTTATATAATCTGGCTCATCCTCACAGTAACATTCAAGCTCCCCTCGGAACATCAACTGATACCCACTTAATTAAAGATTATCTCTAACATTTTTTCAATAGACAGCTTCAAAAGACCAAAGCGTTTGACACCTTCTAATCTTTGAGAGGTCCCCAGTCCTTTATTTGCATCCATCTAATCTGCGCCAATCGAGCTCACTGCCACCGGAAACATTGACACCTCAATGATGTATAAGCCCCCGCTTCATTACAACCCAATCAAGTCGGGGCCGTTAAGTTTTAAAATAAAACGCCAGTTGACACTTGACCACTTTAAAAGCATTAATTATAGCACGTTCCAAGGGGGAGTTAGATCCCGTGAGAAGAGGGGACATCAGTGAAGTCTTCAGTCACTTTTGGTGGCGCGAAATAAAACTTTCGCATCATCTTCATCCACACCCACTCATCCGCCGGCGATCTGTTGTTCGTTTGGGTTTTAGGAAGCCCCCAAGTGTTCGGTCTCCCTGCTCCCTTTCACAGTTAAGCTGTCTTCGTATTGCATTAATCAATCATGCGGACCAGATAATCATGATGGATTAGGTCCAGTCAACGTTGTGTTGTGTTTCTGAAGCGTCCCTATCCTTTTCCTCGTAAGGCGAATGAACGGCATCATGATGAAGATTGGGATGGTGCGGCGGGTGTGCATATTTGGCTGATTTTCAGCGGCTTGGCGAAGCGGAAAGCTTTCGATAGTGACTAATGAGGTGTCTGTGTTGTGTCACGCAAATTGTCACAAGCTGTGTCGGTGTAAACAATAACAGCATTGACTGGGTTGTTTTATGATGTTAATGCATCAGCATGGCTATTGTATGTGGGAATTTCTTAATCTAAATGGAAAGCGAATGTATTTTGAGATTACTATTACTTCTTTTTATTGTAATTTTTGTTTTAATTATTTTATAGTTCCATGGCTGTACTAAAATATTTATTTGGGGGAGATTTATAAAGATTTAAGTAGAGCAATTTTTCTTTTGTTCGATGTACATGTGATAATCCATTCAATCATTCGAAAAAAAAACTATTAATATCTTCATTTATAGTACAATTTTCAAAACAGAATCTTTGATACGTATCTTGTATGTTGTCAGACTTCATACTGAAGCAACCCATATTTATAACAGAAATGGCTTTTAACTCTTTAACAATGAAACACCTTTCTTAAACTTTAAATCCATTTCCTTTAGTCATTCCAAAAGTGTCCAAGACTTCAATTTAAGGTTAAAGTATTTGATTTTAATTATGATATGCTTTATGAAATTTTGAAACAGTTCTAGGTTGATTCTCAATCAAAGCAGTTTCATCAAAAGTCTGTTGATTTCTTTGACTAATCAACCTATCCACATATATTTGCAACTGAGCATTGATGAATTTAGATATTTTGCAGGCTTAAGCAATGCATACTATGAAGTCCTTCGCTTAATAATTTGATCCATTTAGTTTCACATTTTAACACATTTTAAACCAAATCAGCGTGTTAATGCTTATTTATTGATTAATATTTACTTTAGTAACTTTGTGAAAATGTGTATGTTTTTATTTATTTATTTATTTTGACATATGTGATATCACATGTGTACACAGTATTATTAAGAAGAAACTTAGTTCATATGATTACTATGATAATTAAGTAAATATAAGGAAATAGACAGAAATCTGGCCACAATATATTAGGCAAATTTTCTTATTATCCTTTGTTTTAATTTGTAGAATTATTGCCTAATTTATTTGAAAAACGGGCTAATAAAATCTTTTCAACTAAACTTTTATAACCCTTTCAACATAAATAGTTATCTGGTTAGAAATCTGCAACAATTGCAGAATTTAAAAATATAGAATGAGTGTCTAGAGTTAAAGGCTATTACAATTTTTCTGTAAAAAAAGAAAATTCTTAATTTTTATTATTTCTTAAACATCTGATGTTCTATTCACAAAATTATAAGCTTGTTTATCTAAAATACCGAGTGAATACAAAGGTACTGGTTATAAAAACTTATTATGCAAATATTATTCGAATCTATCATATGTTTGTTTAGATGCATTGTATTTTAAAGTTTTTAATAAGAATTCACACTTTAATAGACCCCCCCCCTTGGTGCTTGGAGAATATCAAAGTGGTATTCTAATTCACACGTAGTATTTAATATATCGTCTGTAATGATGTACGTGGCATATTTTTTATCGTAACCTTCAGTTTTTCAATGTCAAATAATGCCGTGAAATTTCTTTCTCTGTTAACCCTCCCAGCCCCGAACCAAAAAAATAAGTGGAATAATATCTCAGGAATTTAAAACCTTTATATTAGGAGGATTGCATTTATAGCAACATCGAAAGTTTCATTTAGTAAAATTAAAGCATACGTTTTGATTTTTCCTTCGTTGGGATCGTTTCAGACTAAAACGATGTCTGCCTTAAAAGTTTATTGCTATTTCAATCTTGACAACAAAATGCCATTATTTATTGATGAGAAATCTGTTAAAAATGAATTCTTGAATGATACCAAAATTACATTATCACAATGCACAGTTATATTGTAATAAATTTTTATATTTAAAGTAAAAATTTGTGATCACACTTACATTAAAAAATTAATCTTTCCTCTAAAAATTATTCAGGTTTTGTCGAAGCTATATTTATCTTTGATTTGAAAATGTTAATCGTTCTTGATTCGTTTACGAATTCACAAGAATAAAATTGAAAATCATATAGATATGTTACGATAATCTTGAAATATTCAATCATGCTATTCGACCATTTGATTTATTTTTAACATTATTTTGTGCACATATTAATTAAGCATATATTAATGTCTTTAAATAAAACTATTAACCAAAAAAATTAGATAAATGTAAGTGGTAATTTATAATTAAATACCTATCTAAATATGAGAATAACCTTGTCATTGAAACATAATTCTCATTGCTTATATTATTTCTAAGGACGAAGGTGCTTTATGAGGAACAAAATTATTTTCCTTATCTCATTGGCGATTTAAAATGCTCCAGTTTGGCGTCCAACTCCCACTCCAACAACCCTAAGGCGAAAGTTGTCGACGCTCGAGCACCGTGTTGTAGCAGTCCAGCAAAGATGCAGACAGAGCATCTCTACTTGATCACCTCCTCCTCCTACCCACAGCAGGGAAGGAGAAGGGAGGCTCAAAATTGACGTAACAAGCCCCCCACCCCACCCCTCCACGTTTAAAGGGCTAGTAGAGATTTAGCCGCAACTAGATCTTCTGGATTTTCCAAGAGCAGGGCCGACCTGATATGCCTCTTTTAATAAAAGCAAGAGTTTGAGGACGGACCCCAGATTTTGAAAGCTGCCAAGCTGATAATCTTTCCCGATAATGCGATAGATTTCCCCAAAGGCCGCAGGATTTAAAAGCTATGGTTAAAATTTTGAAACTCGTCGTTTAAAGCGTTTATTAGGCGGGCGCTTAGGATGGTAGTCAGTGTTCGCTCGCTTAGCAAGAGGAAGGGAAATTTCTCTGGTATTAAACAAGGCTGAGAGCCTTGTAAAATGCGAATTTACTCAAAAGACTGGCGCTTAGGATGGCATGGGTGTTTATTGATATAAATGACTTTTCACTACCTGTAGTTGGCGTGAAGGGAATATTAGTGTTGCGGTGGGGTCTTGTTAGTGTTATCAAAATAAGGACTCCAACAATAAAATGATGTGAAATTATGCAGCACTGTCACGTCTATTATTTATTTATTAATATACGACACAGATATTTAAAAAAAGAAAATTGCTATTATATACGACGTTAGAATATATTCTAGCCGTTTCTGGCGACCAGTTGTTCCGCTAAAATTTATGGTTGCGAAGCAAATTAAATATTTTGCCTAACTCAGATTTAATGGCTTCCTCAGCAAAAAAGAATCAAATTACATTAAGTTATTAACCGTCTTTGGCAATCAGCTTTTGTTTGAAAAATTGACTTCACAGTCTTTTAATTTTTTTTATATAGAATATAATTATTTAAAATTTCACAATAATGTTTGATAAGACGGAAAAAGGAGAATTAAAAAGAATAACTGTATCACAAATTACAGCTCATGCGAATAAAAAAAATTATCTGCTAACAAGTTAATATTTTGTCAGTTTAATGTTTTCAGAAAATACGGCTGAAAAACAAGAAAAGCTTGTTTATTTTTTTAAATCTTCGAAAAGTTGGCACAGATCTTTCTCTTTTTCTTAAAGAGTATATGCGTTAAACTTCATCAAGATCGAACAAAAATTGTAAATTTGTATTAAAGCATTTAAACAAACATTTATCTTTGTATAATGATAACATTGTTTATTATTAAGTATGATTCGATTGCTGTAAAGCTGCTTAAACTTATTTTACAAATGTTGAATCTATAGTAATTTTAAAATATCCTTCATTTATAGAGTTAAGTTAACAAATTATCTGCTAACAAGTTGTTTATGTTTTGATTTTGCTATGTACGTGTATGTATTTATTTTTTCACTCCATGAAATATAAGAAAACCAGTCAAATTTACTAATGTGATAATAAAATAAAATGCACTTAATATACAAAAATAAAAATACATAATATAAAATAATTGAAGTTCGATAAATTAGTGTTAGTATAAGAAAATGTGAGTATAAGACGCTTTATTAAGACAATTTTTTTTGTCATTTTTTTAACAATAATAAAAAAGCAAATATGCTGCGCGTACCTATTCTAGTTTTAAAATACACACACAAGTATTTACTTATAATAATTTAGATCAACGATTTCACATTCTTTCTTGCCTTTACCATTCTCTTTTTTTACTGGTATTTGCCGTAAAAATCTATCAATTTAGCTAATGGTCAATATTAGCATTTTCTTTTGACTCTTCGTCTTCTTAACCAAATAAAAATACAAAGAAGGAAAAAGAAATAGAAATAGAAAGAAAAAAAAAAAGCGGCAAGGAAAGAAATTGGAGAAGCAACCGAAAGGTAAAGTACATAAAAGTATCGGTCGCACCTTTAATTGAGAGCATAAATCCTAGCTGAGAGCTTAAACTTTATTAGCTGTCAAAACATGTTCCTAATCAACCTTTCTTTCAAATTTAGTCACCCAATAATTCATTAAAACAAGTCACGTACATGAGGGAAAAAAGAGGAATGTATTAAAAAAAACTCACAGAAGTCTCATTAGATTAGCTGTCTGATATTTCGTTAAAAACCATGTCGACGTATTTCAATTATCAGTGAAGAAGTTTTCAAGAAATTTCATTTCATTGTCTCGATATTTGAATTTTGAAATCAATGCTATGCTTTCCATTTATGAACTGGGTTCATTCAAGGCAATGTGACATTGATAGAATCGTCTGCCTCTTAATTTTCCATGGAAAGTGAATGTTTTTCTTTTTTGACGAGAATTGTAAGATTGTGAGGGCCATCTTGGTTTGAGTGTCAGAGTGATGAACGGGCTGTCGGGTCATTTCAAACGACTTCACTCATCTGTCTACTGCATTCGCAGAAATTGTGGTTTCATTTACGGCTTTATTTTGTGGAATGAGTCGCATGCGCAACGGAAATAATTTTAAAGTCTACTAGAGATGGATTTTTTTTTTTTTTTTTTTGCTAAAAAAGAAGTGAGGAAGAACAGTAGTTAATTTTAATATTTTTTGTAAAGAAATTAAGAGTTATGGATATCTATAAAGAAATGCTAGATTGTTATTTACATCTGTTTTCCAATTAAAATATTACAAAATTAACTTAAACCACTTATATGAAAAGCTAAAATTAAATTAATAATATACCAGTGGAATATTTTTAAAATACTACAAATCCATAGAATCTAACCATATGAGAATTTAAAGGAAATTCGAAAAAACAAGAAATATATATATTTGTTACATTCCACATTTACAAGTAGACAATAAACTTTCTGAATTTCTTTAATTATAGGGATTAAAGATTTCCCTTAGTTCAGTAGTCTTTTTTTTCTTGCTTACTTTAATCAAATTTATGTTAGGCCATATGCTTGTTAAGGTTTTACTTAAGTTCAGTTCAGTTATATTAACGTCGTGTTTGAAGCAACACTAGGGCTATTTTGGGACGACCTTGTAATTTTGAACCGCGGTCAGATGACGAGGATGACACCTGAGCTGGCACCCCCTCTCCACACCACACCAGCGGGAGGACATTTGGTCAGGACGGATTTAACGTGCAACAGACCCCCTTACACGACGGTTCTTCGGTGGAATCGGGTCTTGAACCTGGAACCCTCCGGTTCCGAAGCCGAGACCTTACCACCAGGCCACGGCGGCCCTGTTTTACTTAAGGAAAAGTTAGTTTAGAATTGATATCGTTTTTAAGGGAACGAAATTTTTTGTAAAAGAAACTTAACTTTAAAAAAAAAAACTTAACTTAAAAAAAAAGTTAGTTCAGAATGAATATCGTTTTTCAGAGATCGGAATTTTTTTTTAGTTCAGTTGTCTTTTTTTCTTACTTATTCCATTAAAATATATGTTGTGACATAGGTCTTTAAAGGTTTTAATTTAAAAAAAAGTTAGTTTAGAATGGATATCGTTTTTAAGGATTGCAGTGTCCACTGAATCGATTTGGAGACTTATTTTGTAAACTTTAAAATTTAAATGAAGTTTTATAATTTAAGAATTCAAATATGTAAGAAGTTTATATCTATGTATAACTTCATTAAATATTATTTAATGTTAATAATATTATTTTACTTGTGTTTTAATGAAATAAAAAAAGACAAAAATTACATACATTCGAAGATTCATTTTTAGAAAACATAAGAACAAATTATCTAAGCCCATTTTTTATTACCTCTATATAATTTTGATATACATGAAAAGAAATAAATTTCTAACAAGAATTTGAAAGATTTAGAATTTTAATTCTACATAGTGAACCTTTTATAAGGTAAAATTGATTTGATCTGAATTTTAGCTGTAAAAAATTAATTGTTTATTAATTAATTTATTTCATTTCTGTATAAAACTATTTACTAAAATAAGAACCAAATATATAGTATATATAAATATATACATATATTATTTTTCAATAATGGCATAAACAAACTTTTGTATTTATTAAGCCATTAAAAATGTGTTTTTATTTGGTGCTGAATACATTTCTGAAAGGAATTGAGTTATCAGTTCAAACGACTTTGCAACAAACAACAACAAAAAAAAAATCTATTTGGAAATGCCATTTTGCTTTTAGAAATATTGAATTTTACATCTTTTTCAACTTTCTACTTTAAAGAATTAAAAATGTGTTCCATTTAAATAGTAACTGTAAAATTTCTTCTTATTTGATTCCTTTTATCAACTTGACAGGTAAAACTGTTTCTGTATATCTCAGAAAGAATTAAAAACTTTTTTGTTAAAATATCAGTTTCTATGTCTGCCTTAATAACTTCAAACGAAAGCACGAATAATTTTCTTTATGTATTGCTGCAAAAGAATTCGCTTATGTAAAATAAAAATTTTCAACATTAGATTCATTATAGGTTTCCCTTTGATCAAACAGCTATAGAAATAATTCCTTTAATTAATAGAATAATAAAAATTATTCTTTTATTAAAGTTAGATTTAGAATTCTACTTCACTCAATGGAATTTTTAAAATATCAATTTCAAATGAGAATGTTCATATTCGAAACTTTTTGATTTTTTATCTCTTTTATTTAAATGTTATTCCCTCTTCATTTATTTGCATGGAAAGAATTAAAAGTATCAAAGCTAATGAAATTTTGAGTCTGATTATTTCTTTGTCGGAATTGAATGTATTGCATTAAATAAAAATTTATTATTATGAAGGCTATAAAGCGTGTACTTTTAATATCGCAATGTAAGGTTTTGTATTTCCAAGTTCATATAAATATGGAGAAAAAAATGAATAATTTATGTATAAATATTATTTTGGTATAAATTTTAAATAATGAATAACATTAAAATTTTTATGTTACCATATTATTTTCAATTTTACATACATTGGATCCATATTTTTATATGTACTTCATCACTACTATGCATAATAATACATCGAAACACATTTTCATTTTTTTTAAAAAGGTTTTAATTTAAAAAGTAATTTTATTGACGTATTTATTGCTTTTTTAGTTTTCTTTTTATAAATTAAGATTCATATTTAGAAAAATACTGCTAAAGCTTATACTTTTTTAAATAATTTTTAATCGATTTTTGCATTGAATATTTAGTGTACAAAATATTGACGGTCTTTCTCAAAATGGGCAATATTTACATTGAAGAATTCACATCCTCTTGGGCTTTTCATAAATAATCTTCTTTTTTAAAAAGCAACATAAAAAATCTGGAAATTGTAATATATTTGACCCAAAAAAATTCTGCAATATGTACGCAAGATCGCTGGAATATGCATATATTTGGCATCCATATAATTCATTCTGAAACGGAATGGTCCAGATTTATGAACCATTCGCAAATAAATTGATTTTATTCAAAATTGCTGCTTTCAGTTTGTTTTGAACACGTAGTTAATTGAAAACCTCCATTCTTCATAGACAAAATCCCATTTGTATGGTATATTATCTTGGCAACAGGTTAACTGTAGATTTATGCTCTCCAACCTGCTCTTTGGCTGCTTTTTCCATAGCTCATAACTCACAGCTTACAGCAAATGTATTTCATGTTCTTACTTTTCTTTTTAACTATCTAAATTCGACAGAGACAAGAGAAAACGGAAAATAAAAATAAAAATCCACTTTGTTTTCTTATCCTCCCTATGCCCGAGGTATGAAGGCAACTTAAATATCCATTCCGAGCTAGATATGACAAGCACAACCGCGTAGGTTTGACGCCGGCCCTTGGCGTTCGTTGACAGTCTCCGTCGGTGGTCCCATCTCACTTGGCTATCAACGTCTCGGGCTTGGCGAACTTTTGACTCCCGCTCGCTGCAGGGAGCAATAGGTTTGCCACGGAGATGATACACTGGGGAAGAACGTCGCCAAGAATATTAATTTAATTAATTGGGGGTGGAAGTGACCGGGGAATTGGCAAGGGGTCACCTCACCCCAGGTAGGAGGACAAAGAAAATTGCGACCCAAGATATCAGCATGATGTATATTGATGGTATAAGGATATCTTTCAATATTTGTTTGAATTGGTATATGGTTATTGCTATTTCCTTCCAATCGAATTTTGTAATTAGGTTATTAAAAATCGTTTTAAGGAAATAATTAAACTATTTGCGTTGACTATTAAATATTAGATCGAATATAAATCTTAGAAGGTCTAAGTTAAATTTTATTGAAAAGAAAATCACTTCAATTTGCAGAAATGTCTATCGTATAATTCATACATCATTAGAAAATAAATAATTAAATTAAAGAATGGAATGTAAAGGAAACAATCATAGAAATTTAACAAAACGTAACGAAATCGTTTGTGAAAAAAAAATCTAATACTTTTTTTTTAGGTTTAACAAATTCTCTTAAGAGTATTCTGCAGGAGCGCATCATTTGCTTTATTAATTTTCATCCGATTCATTATAAACTAAATAAATTGTGTAGATGTCCTTTTTCTAAGAAATTAATAATATAAGAATAATTTTTTCCCACATTCTACCATGTAATGAATAACAAAATTTTAAAAATAGTTTATATGAATCTAATTACCATTAATTTAACTTGTTATAAAAGGAAAGAAATATATTTATTGAAATATTTTTTTAATTTTTACTAAAAGATAATGAAATTTTATGATTATGTGATTTTTCATCAGTCATGGCTGACTAACAAAAAAATATATATATTTATTTTTCTTTTTAAGTGTAAAAATTCCTTTGACTTGAACATTATACCATCTACCAAGAAGCAGTTCAAAAATGCCTTAGAAGAAACAAAGAACAAAAAAGAAATAAATTTCTTGAAAAACATTTTCTAGAAATTTACATGGGCAAAATCTGTGTCTTGAAAAAAAAATTCTTCAATGCATTTAGTTGGATTTATCAGAATTATTTTACAGTATGATAACATTAAGATCTTTTCAATATTTTGCTCTGCAATTTGGCACTTCTTTTCAAAAATATCCTTGAACTAATCGAAAATTTATAATTTTTCAGAGCAGCCAAAAAATGAAATAAAAATAAAACATGAAAAAAATTGCAAAATTAAATTTGAAAGCTCTGAAATCACAAAATGTAACCTATTTTAAACCAAACATGGTTTTTTGTAATAAATTACGAAACAATATCTAAAAGTACAAATAAAGAACTATTAATTATCTTTTCTTATAGCAATGGTATCTTTTTGTTGTCTTATGAAAAATTGGTTTGATGTCCAGTTTTTTTAGCTCATGATGTCGAAAGCATTTGAATTCATTTCAGTTTATATCATTAAAATGATTTTATTTCATAATGCACAATTATTTTTACTTTCTAGTAAATAAAGCATAGAAAAAATATTGTAATCGCAAAATAAATAAATAAAATAAAATAAAATAAAAAATCAAATTTGAAAATTTTGATGAATCTCCATGTTTCAATTCTCCGAGACGAAAAATTCAATTTTGGCCTTATGTTGTTAGTCAGTCTATCTGTCTACGGATACAATAACGCAAAAACGCTTACCAATGAAATTTAATATTAATTTCAATCAAATTTATATATTTCTATAAAATTTTGAACGAAATTCATTCACAAGAAGTCTATCTGTTCAAATACATAGTAACTCTATAACTACAAAACACAGAGAACAAAGTAAATAAGATTTCGTTGTTAAGTTTAGCATAATATAGTTTCTTATCAAATTTTCAACTCTATATATCAAACATTCGGCCGTCTGTCGGCCTAAATTTTCCCAATATATGAACACATTAGCTCATATACACAATGACTTAAATCAATGAAATTCTGTATATTTTTTGTGATTACTACTGTGATACCATGTTAAATTTTGGTGTCAATCAGTCGGTAAAAAGGTATTCAAAATACATATTCTCACGATAAATTCAATAAAAATTCTAGATTTATGCAACAAAAAAACCCCCCTATATTTTGTAATTAGCATTCATCTCAGCCTTCCCTAGGTCTACAATTTTATGCGGGAGGAAGGGGATAAAAAATTTATTCGTGAATATGCAAAAAAATTTCAGAAAGTCCACTCCCACAGATTTTAATATTGTGGTCTGTAGTTCTTAAAAATAATTTATCAAAACCAGTTTGACTGCACTTATTTGATAGAAAAGGTTTAAACTCTATATATTCATGATATAATCGAAATGCACAAATGTTATTCTTATTTATAAACTCAGGTTTCGGAAAGCTTATCTTTTCGATTTAAACAAATGATTGTACAGGAAGTGAATGATTAAAATGGACTAATAAAGCGTGGAATATACTGCGTCTTTATTTTCGTTTGAAAATACTTTTCTCATTACCGATGGTCAAAGTTTTGGAGGTTGAAATATTTAATTCATAAAATTTGGAACAAATGTTTTAGTCAGAATTCTTAGTATTAGTAATCATAGATACTAGAAGAAACAACTTTCATTGAAATAAATTAAAATTAAAAGAATACGGTACATTAGAATGCTAATTACAAATAGTATTTTGATTGTAATTAGCAAGATATATGATGCAATATACAACTAAAAACAATGAAAAGAAATTGCTTTTAGAAATAATATATCGGGCAAAAAAACTACCATTTCTGTCTACCTGTTGAAGAAAAGTGACTTTTATTTGTACTATTAATAATTTTCGTAGCTTGAGGTTTAAGAAAAGTGTTTTTTACAATCCTTTACACTGTGCCATAAATCAATTAAAAAATTTTACTACTCATTACGAGGTTAAGTGTGTAATTCTGAATGAATTAAAAGCAAAAATTAGCAGTTGTTTAGTTAACTAATCTTATTTTTACGATAGTCTTAGGTCGTGTTTTTTTTTTCATTGTATTTTGCTTGAGAATGATTTGAACATTATTGGACTAAGAATCATTTGATACGCCTGTATTAAATATTGCTCGATCCTGTATTGAATACTGATTATATCTAAGAAATTACATCTTTTCTATTGTGTAAGGTTGTTCTTTCACTGTGGGTTTTGACGCTGACTTTTTCGTCAAACGAGTTTCACACAGTTTGTAAAATTCATTTAACACTAAATGCAGAATTTTCTCATTCGTTAACAGAAAAATAATCTGTACAATGACTAATAATTTCCATTTATTATTTTGTACCTAGTGGTCTCATGTTAGAGATTACATCATTTATTAATAGATATCATCAAATATTTAATGTCTTTAGAACATTTTAGACAATAAAATATTGCAGACATTGCAGAAAGACAATAAAATATTGCAGATGTTGCAGAAAGACAATAAAATATTGCAGATGCTTTATTTGCCACGTTTTTTACTATCGAATGCAATTATTGTAGTACATCATATCCATATATTAAACAGATATAAATTAAAATTATTGTAGTATTCCTTAAAAATACAGTACAAATGTTCAGATTCAAAAATGTTTCATTTTCGTGCATGGCTACAGCCGAAATCATATATTCGTTTTTATAAATGAAATAGTCTTGGAAAAATACAATGTTACAAGCAACTAATAATATTTATATTGAAATGTCTTGGACGGCTTTTACATTTTATACTATTTTGTGATAAAACTTTTCATTGCTGAATAAAATGAAAAAAGCTTTTCTATCTTTCGGCCTTTTTTATAATTATTTTTATTCAATGATTAAACTTCGAGATTCATTCTCATAATAATTGATACAATGTGAGAAAAATGATTAATAGATTTCAGTTGTGGTTTAAAATTTCTTTTTTATAAAATGACTAGAAACTACTAATTTTGAATGAGCTTTGATTAGAATTACTAATGTCAGAACTACTAATTATGGTGCATATTTTCTTCTTCGGTAGAAAGAGATAACTGGATTTTAAGTGTTTAATTTAATTCTTAATTAAAAAATAAACGAAATTTTAAAGATTATCCTCAATATTTTCTGAATGTATTATTTTGCAAAAACTATTTTTATAGCACTTTAAAATTCAAAAAATAAACTTTTCAATGATATAAATTTTATTTTCATGCATTTTTCTGTAATTTTAAAAATATTTTTAATTACACTTTTTGACAGGTTTTTTTTATTGTTTCAATTACAGAATTTCCTACAATATTGAATACAGTTTATTAATGTAGGGTATCCTGCTATATATTTAAGAATAAATTTTAAAAATAAAGTAAGGACAGAGAAATCAAGCCTATCCGTCAACATAAATAACTGTTCGAGTAGCCTGAACATATTTTTATTTAATATAAGCAATAATAATAGCAATTTATTTACAGATAAATAAAAAAAAGTATGAAACTGAAGTAAGAAAACTTAACTAATAATACAGAATTCCAATGCTGAATCATAGCCATTTAAGGAAACAGAAACTTCTGTTCGGATTATAAATAGGAAAAAAAGTTAAAGTGCGACTATAAATAAATTCTTTCTCAGGTCCAAACAAAGCTAAAATATTATCATCCTATGATTCTTCATGATAGAAATTCGAACCACCTTTAAATTTTTAATCTGTTTAATCATTAATCCTTTAAATTGTAGTTATAATTGCTTCAGATTAATTATATACAATATTTAAGCAATTAATAATTGGGAAACTGTCTGAACTGACATTTTTTGAAATTCAGTAGTGGCGGAAAAATGACAAACCTTTCAACTGAACCCAAAATGCTCCAACCTGTGCGAACACCCTCCTTTCACTGGCAGACCTACAAATCTTGCATGAATATTATACAACATATCAATAAAAAGTTAAACAATAACAATAATACTAAGTTAAAAGGAAAAAAAAAAGAAAAAAAAAAGACCATCTTGCACCTGAGCAAGAACTGGGCGTATCTTTGCAAAATGTCAATCTCCCCAGCAATCAAAACGCACTCTCTGAAAACATCAAAATGACAGTGTTATTGATGTCAGGTTAGTTCTGCCTTTGCGAAGGCATTTCTCTCATGCTTTTGAAGAGACAGATTTGACAGATGTAACGAAGTGAGCACTCAGTGAGGTATTTGACGAACACGGGCTCCGCGCCATGAAAATAATTCGATTTTTAGATTAGTGTCTTTTTTTTAACCAGTGATGACGAACTCTTATCTTTAAGACGTTATAAGAATATTAAGTAATCATGTGGATAAATATATTTGTTTTGTCGTTATTAATATTTATATTTTTATCTTGATAAATTATTTGCAAAAAATATTAGATTTTTCATTTTTTGCAATTATTCGGATAAAATACTTTATAGTTGATTTGGTAAAATAACTAGATAAAAAATAATGGATTAAATTTTAGACGAATGTTTTATTTCTTCCATTGAAAAAGACTTGATGCGAAATTGTATGTATCATCTTGATGATCAAATTCTGGAAGGAGCGCATCTGATTACTGGCTGAACATAAATTTGAAACAGGGAAATAAATAACTCTCATTTCGGAATGCAATAGATAAGATATTGCTGATAAAACATAAGGAAGAACCCGAGGTGCACGTGGGGACAAATAACTTTGCTTAAAAGCAGAAATGACAACAATTTTTCTTTGAAAGACCCTAACAGTTTTATTACTTATATATGTTAACATATTTTAGCAGTTGTATGGCCAAATATAAGAAGAAACTTAAATTTTTAACTCCGATTTATTTATCATGGGAGACATAATTTGTACAGATAAAAAGTGGTAAAAGATGCATCAGTCTACAATGCTATAGAAAAGCAGACATTATTCCCTTCGGCGATTTTACTATGAGATTTTGATAGGGACTTCTTTGGCACATGTCGAATTAGGAAAGGGAATCTTAGGTACCTTTAAAAGAATGTTGTAAGCATTAAGGATTTTTATCCCTTCTCACGGAGCGTGAGAAAATGCCGAGACTAGCAATTTTACGGAGCTCATGTAGAATTAATCAAATAAAGAGTGGAAATTAAAATTTAAATTATATATATATATATATATATATATATATATATATATATATATATATATATATATATGTAT
>JAPMOR010102524.1:168737-184168 GCA_026543865.1 Argiope aurantia | reverse complement strand
CTTTTGTCTGGAATATAATTTTAATAAATCTTAATAATGCTGCAGAACATTAAAATTATGATAATGTTAAAAAATCTTTGAGTCCCCATAAATCAAAGTTTATTTGTCACCGGGTATTTAGAATGAGTTAATTAGTGGATTCAAATGATTCTAAGAAAAACAGATGGAACGATTTTTTTATTGTTTTGTTTTACATTTGCATCTTCAAAAGTGGCCGAGATGACACGTATTAAATTTAAACCTCACTCCCTGCCATAAATGCAATTTATCATTCTGAGACAATGAAATAAAATAAAACAAATTACCATCCCTGACAATTACTTTGGCAGCATTTAAGAAGCGATATAAATCCCTCTTATTCCCAACAGAAGTTTTTTCTTCATAAGTAAATAATACAGCTCTTGCTGCAGTGAGAAGGAAAGGAGAAAAAAAAAGAGAGAATTTTTGCTCTTTTTATCATATTTAATTCTTTTCCCCCATTTTTCTGGAATAGAAATAAATAATAAAACTGTAAAGGGGGGGAAAAGAAACCAATCCCTTCTCTTGCAATGAATAATTTCCAATTTTTAAATTATGCAATTTAAACAATAACCAAGTCTTTGCCTTTCGAAATCATCCGTAAATAGTCGTTAAAATAACAAACGAAATAATAATAAATAAAATTTTTAAAAAAACGAAACAAAAAAATTTAAACAGAACAGTGGCACTTGGAAAAAATAACAATGAAAAGGAAGAAAAAGCGTTTGAATAAAATATCCGAAGAGTGCTTTGTTTATCGTTATACAAATATTCGAAAGAAAAAAAAAGAGAAAAAGAACAATTGTGTAGAGACATACGTTGCCAAAATGAAAATAAAAAAATACAGAGAATAAAAATGAAATGAAAATGAATAACAATTGTCGGTCATGTGCTGAAATCTTTCAAGATTCACTGTAATTGAAGTGCAGTTTCATTCAAATTAATTTTTCCCTTAGGTGTAACTTACGCCATAAACGTATTTTTTTTACGATGCATTTAAGTGAAATCGATACGGTTGTTTAAAGTGTTAGGATTTTTTTTTCTTTGGTACATATGATATGTTATTTATTTTTCGATTCATTTTTTCCCCGGCGAAATGTTAAAGGGGCGAAAATAACACCTTTCGTTTTTTGAAAAAATATTTAATTTGCAGCTGTAAAAATGTTTTGAATTTTCAACTGTGAGAAATTCTATTTTTTTTTTAATGGCGTAGTATTCATTCGCTGTATTATTATAACATTTAAAGATTCTTCAATTCTTTTAAGGTTTGTCTGTCTAAAAATAATATTATCGGAAAGATTGTTCCATTGAAATTTGAACAATGAAATATATTCTAATAATCAACATACCATATATATGAAAATTTAAATACAGTGCATCTTGTTTGTAAATTAGAGAATATTCGGTAACACGGCAGAATTTGTATATCAAAAGTTTTCGCATATTTTATTTGCTGTTCATAATTCATAAAGCAAATTGAAATAAAAGGAATATTTATTTATAAAATTATCATATTCAATTGAATTTATAAAGAGAATTTATTTGTGCTCAGTTTTGTTCATAAAGCAGATTAAATTTAATTACTTTATGTTAGAAACACAAATTAATAATTATGATCTTCATGAGCAGTTTGCATTGAAAAACATTTTTGGAAAATTATCAAATAAAATACTTTATTTCGTTTCGTTCTTCTTTAATAAAACTTTTTAAAAAATATTATAATTTCTTTAAACAAACTAATTTCCCCCATAATGATTAAATTGCTTTTCATGCTTTCAAATAAGAAAGAAGAGAGCATAACAAACAATAAAATTATATCCGAAGGGCTTTTCACTTCTGATAGTGCTGAATGTTTATACGTGGTATAGAACGACATAATGATAGTTTTTTTGCTGCCATCGAGTCTTCAAATTATGTGAATATTTACTTACTGAAGAAGTTGCAAGTCATATAGACACGGCTTTACACTTGGTCCCCTCGCTTAAAAAGCACCCCACTGCCTCACTTGAGTGTCTTAATTTTCTCGCAAAAAGTGAGGAAAAGCATAGAATAAAGATTTTTACTTCTTGAGTAGACCTTTTAATCATTCCTGGGGCTATTTGACTTCAGAGGAAATAGAGGGCATTCTCACACAACAAAAAAACTACTTTAAGTCTTTGGATAGGTTTGAAGAGGCTAATCATTTAACTTGGCGTGGTTGTTTTTTTATCCCCTCTTTGGTATTGGCTAGAGTAATTGGTTTTGGCGGTTTGGGATATGGCATCGAGAATTCATAACTGTCCCGGGGTGACTGTTATAATCCTATTTGCTCGCCAAGTGTTCTGGTCAATTATCAATGGGACTAAAACACATCCATTCTATCTGCCTATTTCGCTATTTCTTTCAAAGAAGTTTCGGGGATAATTCAATTTTTGCAGTTGACTGTTAAAAGTAAGTTTGATATTTTATTGAACAAATGTATGTCTGAAAAATCTTAAGGAGCCTCATAATTAATTCTGGTGCTGTCAATTAGGCTATTCGGGAAGATGAAGAAAAAGCAATGATTAAGATTAGATTTATTAGGTTCTTAATTTGAAATAAAACTCATAAATTAAACAGTATAACTTTGTCATAAAAGAACTTCTTCTCTTCATTTTTTAAGCTTATTCGGAATTATAGAATAGTGTATCTAACAAAAATCCAACCTCAGTATCGAATATAATAGGGAAATCGCATATAATAGAAAAGTTTTATGAAAATTAACGTTTATTGTTATATAATATATTGTTCGATATAATAAGTTGTTCTACAATATTAAATATGCATTTCTGTACAAGATTACAATCGCGTAAAACAATGAAAACCTATTTAGTATAGATTTAAAAAAAATAATGAAATACTTCGTAAAAAAATAATTCCGGAATTAAAAAATAAACATTTTTTACCATAATTCTTTAAATGTATATTTTTAAAATTATTTCGGATGGATTATATGATTTAAATGGCTAATATAATTTAAAATATTTGAGTCCGTTAAACTTTATTGCTAATTATGATTTTTATACTGGTTGTCTTATAATATTGAATAAAATTACTTTTACCTTACGCTCTTTTCCAAATATTCAAAAAGAAGATGATTTAATTTAATTTTTGGATTATCTTTTATTTATACATGGGTTTAAATTATTATCGCAAGTTGAAAGAAAATTTGGAAAAATGTATATTAAAAATCAATTTTAATTCTAGTAATAAGTATAACACCTTCAGATAATTATAAACTTTTGATTCCACATAACAAATTCTATCTAAAAAATACTAATTATCATTTTCAAACACTCATGAGCTCTACATAATTTAATTTTATGTTTGTATTTTTTTCATATCTTTTGTATCTATCTGAAATAGTTCACCATCTTATTTAAAACAGACCCATATAACGAATTTTGTTTTCGCCAAAAAATAATTATTATCTCATTTGAGTATCTGCTCCTGGTGCTCTCAAATATTCTTCCGTTAGGCATAAAATAATCTTATAAAATTAATTATCTTATAAGTAAAATAATTTTATAAGATAACTTAGTAGTAAATTTCATATTAAAGACAAATTATCTCATTTGAGCATCTGCTCCTGGGCTCTCAAATATTGTTCCGTTATGCATAAAATAATCATATAAGATAAACTATCTTATAAGTAAAATAATCTTGCGAGATAAATTGGTAGTAAATTTATATTAAATATAAATTATCTCATTTGAATATCTGCTCCTGGGAATCTCTAATATTCTTCCGTCATACTTAAAATAATCTTATAAGATAAATTATCTTATGAGTAGAGTAATCTTTTGAGATAAATTAGTAGTAAATTTATATTAAAGATAAATTATCTCATTTGAGTATTTGCTCATAGGACTCTCAAATATTCTCCCGTCATGCTTAAAATAATCTTATAAAATAAATTATCTGAATAAGTAAAATAATCTTATAAGATAAATTAGTAGTAAATTTATATTAAATTATCTCATTTGAGCATCTGCTCCGGGAGCTCTCAAATATTCTTCCGTTATGCATAAAATAATCTTCTAGATGCAATTTTAGATTTCAACATTTTTTTGTCCCTTGAAAAATGCTTAGTAATTTTTCTTAGATAGCATTTTGAATTCATTAAGTTGTGGCTGCAGTTGAGTTAGTCAATCAAGAGTAAAATAATTTATCAAACATATAAGCACTTTTACTTCCTGGAAAAGAACGTTATTTGGCTACCTGCATAAAAACTTCTTTTATACTAGTGATTTAAAGCCGATAGACAATGGCTTCACGGCTCCTGATAATCACCAAAAAGAGCTTTTTTTCCCTCACTTCTTTAAATCTTCACTAAGGTATCTGTTGTTTGGTCCAGAAATATTAATTAGTTCACTATAACAAAAGAGAATCTTCAGGGGGATGGGGGAGGAGCTTATCCATTTTAATTACTAACCCTAGGCAAAAATAATCTCGGTGTTTTGTTCGTTCGACAGTTGCCGTTGACGTGCAGGCGATGCCGCCGCTAAAGTGAACAATTTTCAACCCTTTTTTTCCGAACCTGATCTCAGTTAGAAGCGCAGTAGAGATGTTTTTTCACTCCTCTGCAACTCCATAACCTTTTGTATCGGTTTTGTTAATTTTTTCCCCACTTCAAAATACGAGCTTTCTATTTTAGTTGCCTGGGTAGAACAATAGAAAGTGTTTAAAGTAGCTTTTGTAAAATATCCTTGGCAGGTGTTTATAAATAAGAGAGGCAAAAGATGGAGTGTCTGTAACTTTCTGACACGATGGTGAAAATTTTTTTGCATCTTCTTCTCCTTCTCTTTAGATTTTAAATGATGATTAAGAAAAGACTTTTGTTTCAGACAATGAAGGAGGAAAAAATTTCTTTTGCCCCAAATTTTCTCTCTCTTACACAGTTTTCTCAAGTGAGATGAAGTTGTGATATGACATTAAGTAAAAGATAAATTGCTTTTTTTTTCTTTCAAAAATACTTTTTTTTGTTTTAAACTGCACTACATATATACTTTTAAAACTTAAAAAAAAAAGAGAAAGAAAATTTTAAAGGCTATACTGTTGTGAAAGGATGATATCTTAGTGCTGTTGTTTGGTTGAAGATTTAAGATTAGTCTTTTCCATGGAAAGTAATTATAATAATTACCAATAATTCCACAAATGACCCTAACATAAATTAAATTAAATTGGATAGTAAATAAAACGACAATGTTTGTTTTGTTTTATTTTAAGTATTTCTTTAATGAAAGATGAAATAAAATTTGATTATTATTTATGTGAATGAATGTAATATTAGAAAAATATTACATTACTGGAGAAGGAAAATATCTTTTTTTAAACTTAAATTGTGTATATTGCAACTATTTTACTTTACATTACGCTTCATACAGTGTGCAACATGATACATACATGAAAAACTTTAAAAGAGTGCTCAAATAATTCTAAAATTATTAATATTCGTATCTTTGTTCTCCAAATATGATAGTGCAAACATTTCTAAATTGCACTGGTAGTACACAACGAATATTGAGAAAAACCCTTGCTTTAATAAATACTGGAAATTGTTTCCTGATTTATCCTCGATTCTACGAATTTTAGGTTCCAATGGAAAAAATTTTAATTAACAAACAAGTGCAATTAATGAGATAAAGACTATAAAGCAAAACTTCGACTAGATTTTTGAAGGACGCGACAGCGGTCATATTAATATGTCAATAT
Source organism: Argiope aurantia (assembly GCA_026543865.1). NCBI lineage: Eukaryota > Metazoa > Arthropoda > Arachnida > Araneae > Araneidae > Argiope > Argiope aurantia. Next base: position 178,417 of record JAPMOR010102524.1, on the reverse strand, counting down.
ATATGTCATATAATATGTCATATATATGTGTCATATAATATGTCAATATATATCATAATATATTAAATTACATATCTCTGAGTGCTGACTTATTATGAACATTTCAAGTTGTTTAGATATTTATTCATTGAAAAAAAAAACAATATTCAATGTAAAAGCAATTGAAACTTTGGACCTTTTTTTTTACCATCTTTCTAATCCCACAGTTGTATAGAGTTTTCGTATGTGTATGAACTATTTTACTTCTGTATTGTGTAACAAATTTTCATGTTTAATATATTATTTTAAATATTTATCATAACACAGTTCATGAATTCTTTGTCTCAAACAGTCTATAAAATTAAAGATTTTCTGATATTTCCTCTTTATTTTTTATGTTAAATTTTAATCTCATTTAATTTTTTATTCTTTTGGATTCCAGTGTTTGCAAATGCAGACGCTTCATTTTTTTCATTTTAATTTTCTCTATTTTATGAACAAATGGAATTATTAAAAAAAATATGAGTTTTTATCTTGATAGTTGTATATTACGTGATTTAAAGTATATCCTGAAGAACTAATACTATTGACATAAAGTGAGATTTGTTTGAAAAACATTGAGTTTTAAAATTTACACTTTAAATAAAGAAATGATTTTCAATGACGTTTCCCACTTCTTCAATTTATGCAAGATTTCGTCAAAATTATGTTTTCCGCACAATTTTCATTTATTATTAAACAAATAAGGAAAAATACTAATTCCTTTTCAATGGGGGAAACGTAATTTGAAACGTATTACAGCTTAAAAACTAAGAAATTATAAAGTTAAGAAAAGTTTACATTCATATTAACTGAGTCTTGATTTCTTAATTAGTTTATACTTTTAATTAATCTCTAATTAGTTAAAAGTGTCATCTCTAAGCCGATTGCGATCGTAAAGAGAATAGAATTTTGAAGGCACGAAACTAAGAATGTAATAAAACACTCTTAGCTTTGCATATCCTATAATTTAATTAAAAGCCACCGAATCAATAACGGAATAAAATTCAAAACCTTTCATGTTCTATCGACTTTTAAAGCCAGCTACCTGCTTTTACAAAAGGTATCCAGTAATAACAATAGCAAAGCGCATCCCAAATCCATGATTAGGTGATGCACGGGATTAAAGTTTTGAAAAGTGGATGAGAGAGAAAAGTTTAAATTAACAAGTACAGACATGGTTTCGTAAGAATTCGCTCGCGTGGGTGTGAGGGTGGAGGGGAGAAAAAAAAAGAAAAACTGTGAGACAGCAAATCGGAACTCGAATTTAATCTCGCATGAAAAGACGAGCAAAAGGATTAAGGATTCCTTTCCACCACTATCGAGCGAGTTATTGCACTTTTGAAAAGACTCGCTTTCGAGTTCGCCGATGACAGTTGAAGTTAATCAACTTTCCAAAAGGCGAAAAGCGCTAACTGCATTAAACCGCCGTTGAAAGTCACCAGGAGGAATTGGAGAAGGGGCTTTACAAGCAACCGAAACACGAAAGATTCAACTTGCTTTCCCTGCCGCCCCTCCTCCATCACATTTCCACCAACTCATTCACGCTAATTGCAAATCCTAAACCACTCTACCAGAAGTTTGTGCTCTGTGTCCATATTGAAAATTTCATAACGCCATCGCTGAACCGTGCTCCATTGGAAGCAAAGATAAACCAAAACCTCCGCCGTTGCTGCAGCAAAACAAGATGGAAACTACCACTGCCACTCCCCCACTCCCGTGATTAATACTAAACCTCTTTTACTTGTGTGTGGTGTGGGGGCACCCCTTCACGGGCTCAAGCAAGCGGATAAAGCAGATGACTCAAGAAGGAAGGAACCAGGTGCAGAAGAATCTTTTGCTCACTTTCTCTCTTTTGCACAACTGCGAAACTTAGCCTGGTGTTGGAGTGACAACTTCAAGTTAGAAGATCGTTAGAAGAATTAATAATGAGGGGCAGATGATGATGAAGAGAGGAATTAGGAGGGCTCTGGCCCGGCAGAACTCAGAAAAGTGAAATATTTCACACCCTTTTGAATACTGAAGAAGACCGGGCTGGGCTGCGTTTTATGCCTTCCCCTCTTTTGGGTGTTCATTTTAGCAAATTGGTTTCCTACCGTCGTTACGATACGCGGACGGGTTAGTAGTTTGGAAGGTGTAGTAGTGGTATCCGTTCAACGCTACGATGAGTTTTGCTTCCGAAATGCGTCGAAAACTTTTCAGATAGAGATTGGAAGTTCTTCTTGGTGCGTTTGTTTGCCTCGGAGCTGGCAGATAAAAATCCTTGTTTTCATTTAGCGATAGGCAGAACGTGCGAACTGTAAATTATGGTTCGCTGGCATCCAACTATCGCCCGGCGGAGAGCTTGAAACTTCCTTCTGTGTGGTAGATGTTACTTAGGAGTCTTTTGAAAGCCTGTAAAGAAAAACGAAATGCAACTGATGGAAACATTAGAAATGGAAAGCAAATATTTTAGAGCTACAATGTGCTAACATTTTTTTATTCGATAATTAAAATTGAAATCTGAATCTTTACTTAAAACCTATAAGTATATTTAGAAAAGTGCGAATCTATATTTCAAAATATAATAGCTGAATATCCATTCTAATAGCGAGAAATTCTATCGAGAAAAAGAATGATTACTCCGAAAAATTAAATACATTTTTCATAAAAAAAAATGCCTTTTTTCAATAATGGGTCTTTGCATATTAAAATTCATTTGATGTTCCCTTTAATAATTATGTTTTTTTTAAAAAAATAATAAAATTAATTCTAATAAACATTATATTTTAAACTTTTATTTAATTACGTGTCTTCCTTTTACTATAAAATAACAGAAAATAAGCTTTAATAATAGCTACTACTTGCTCTTTGAAATGAGCATAAAATGCTTTTTTTTTCTTTCTGAGGAAGGTTATTAAATCTCAAATACCCAAACAAAGAGAATCAGATTAACATTTCACTTCTTCTTGTTCTTTTCTGTTTATGTTCCACAAATAAAACATTAATTTATTCTTTAATCAATCATCATTGACGTTACATAAAGCTCATGTTCCATTTAAACAAGAAAAGAATACGATGGAAGGATAGGGAAAAGGAAAAAAAAATGCCGGGAAATATTTACTCTCGCAAAATAGAGAACAAAGCATTCGAAACCATGAGTTACATTTATTATTGCGAAACAATGCATTAACGCATTCGGCAAAAGCTTTCAAACAACACAACTCCGCTTTAATTCGTCGTCTACGTGAATACAACAGCAGCTCTTTTAAATGGCACCAAAAAATGAAGAATAATCGGAAAGAATTAAATGTGGTCTTTGTTTGTTCGATTTGCGTCGAGGGAAATGTAATATGTTGCTTTACCGACTCACACTTAAATGCGCAAATATTTCTTTTTTCTCCTCTCCCTCCCCTTTCACTCGTTTCCATTTTCAATGGAATTAATCAAGTTTTTTTTTCGCTTATTCTCTTTTCATCTAGTTTCGCGGCTTTTGTAAGTAATAGAAAGAACAAAGGAGAAGTTCACACGGCGAAAGGGACTGGAGGATTTTTGATAGCTGACTGACTCGTGAATTGTCCTTTTAAAATGAATGGAATGACCTAAAAGCTGCCTGCTTCAATTTTTTCTCAAAGGAACGGTTGATAATATGATTGATGTTTCAACTTTACCACATTTTTCGCATTTCTACCAACACTTCTTTCGTTTCATACAAGGACACTTAAAAGAATTTCGCGAAAAGTGGAAAACAAATGCTTCGACTGTTTGCTTGTTGAGGATTTATTTTCTTTGGTCTTGGAAGAAGTAGTCTGAGAACTAAAAATACCCTAAATATTGATGTTTTTCTTATTGGAATTGACGTTAGTAATTTCCAAGGAAAAAAATGAGATTGCATAAGAAATGAAGAATTGGAATTGAAAAGATTACCATAAAACAAAGTACTTTCAAATCGTTTGAAATGATACTTCAGTGCTGTGAGAGCTTCATTTGAATCAAATAAATCACCATTCAGAACTCAATGAGGGAATCAAGAAAAGAAACTGAAGTTTGCGCCTATGACGTACTTGAGAGGGCAGTCACTTCATGAAAGCTCCTCTTAGCAATTGAAACTAACACTAAAAATGAAAGAAAAAGTTAATATTCTCTTATGCCCAAAATTGAGATTTCAGCTTTTAACTTTTCCTATTCGAAGAGATAGTAATATAATCGTCAAAAATTCCATCTATAGATTTTTTGAGTCACCGCATTTATTCCTTCATATCTTCGGAAAAAACAATTTGAAATTTTGATTTATTAAAATTATATTTTAATTAATAGGATGTAATTTAATGTCCTCTTATGCCTAAAATTAAGATTTCAGTCCTTTTTACACTTTCATATATGAAGTATATAATGAGATAGTAATATAATCGTCGAAAATTTCATCTCTAGATTTTGATGAGTCCCTGCATTTATTCCTGCCTATCTCCGGAAAAAAAAACAATTTGGAATTCCAGTTTATTGAAATAATATTTTAATAATTCCGACTTGATGGATTTTAAATGAAAAAGATTACGTTAGAAAATCCAATTTATCCCAAAATTCTAATTAAGGAACCCCGAGTCTAAAAATGAAAATAGAAGACATAGAAATATGAATAAAATTGAATATAAATATATAAAATGGGTGGAAATGACGATTTTTAAAATAAAGATATGTAGTAAAGATTTATTTTTAATATTTAGAAGGTTTAATGAATTATATATAATTAATAAATAAACAATAAATAACTGTTAAATGTAATAATACTCAAAGAAATGAAAGATCCAATGGTAAATTCTAACTAAAAACTTTCTTTATGATAAAATTGAAATGCTAACTAAAAAAGTTATAAAGCATTCTTTGAGTGTTTCACTACTGAGAGAAAAAAAAAAGATAGAAAATAAACCCACTATTTAATCTTGTATTAAAAAAAACTTTTTATTTAAATTTAAAGCAATTAAAATATTTTTTAACGTTTGATGCTAAAAAAAATCTTTGTTTCTTCTATAATCATGTAAAAACAAATAGACTTTTTGATAAACTTGGAACAAAAAATGTTTATACTTTTATTTTATAAGATAAATAAGTAGTCGGTCTGTTTGCAAAAGAAATAAGAATTTATAAAAAAAAATTATAAAATCGATTATTGAAGGATTAGATCTTAAATCTGATACAGATTTAAAATGTTTATGTCCAGACTGTGTACAAAATCTCAAACTGCTTTGCTGTGTTTTTGAATTAATATTTAAGGATAAATATACTTCATAAATATATTTCTCATAAGTGATTTTGATCAAATTACGAGCGAAATTTAATATTTGGTGTTAGAGTTAGGAAACAATATTTTCGTTCTAATTTTCTGTATTTGCTTTTAGCGCATTCAGAAATTTTAATTTCTTATTTTAAATTTATTAATAAATAAAAGTATTTACTTGCCTTAAATTCTTTACATACATTGTTTAATTTTCAGCTAATTGTTATTAATAAATTAAATTTAAATGTAATATTTTAAACGGCAACTTAACAAGCTTACATCTATTATTTTTTTTTTAAAAAAATGTTTTGTTAATTTAATGTTTTTCACAATCTTATTCAATTATTTTCCGAAGTCAGTTTTAACATTTTATCCTTATTTCAGAAAATTTTTATTTAAGAAATACTTCTCTCTCTCTCTCTTTTTCTTCTTTTGTCTGATAATAAATAAATGTCCATGTTGTGTTTTTTTTAACTGTAGCCATAAGCGTGTAATTCTTTTGATAATTTAAAAATAATTTATATAATGATCTGCAAATTATTATCTTTTTTTTATTTTATCAATAAATTTCCAGACAAATCCATTATTTTAGCATTCAATTGAGAAAAACCTTAGAGAATTTTTTTTCAACACAGTTTTTAATTTTGCATTTTTAATACCTTTCATTTTTATTCATGTGTCGTTTTTTAAAGTCATCCCAGCATTTTTTATTAATAAAAACGAACGCAGTTTTTGTCACTCTTTCGGCCCTGCGGATATTCTTAAGTTTTGTACCATGGTAAGCCGTGCATAGTAGCTATTTTTTCCTCCTGCTTTTTTTTAATGCTGATTACTCTACATTTTTTTCACTTGTGTTTTTTACACCGCTAGAATTGATGTCGCACATGGTAATTAACGCCATCTGGTGTGTACTTTCTTATAAGCCCCACTTCTCCCTAACCGTAACTTTCACCTCACCATTCACCCATCCCCTTCCACCAAAAGCCTTCTCTTAATTGATTGGTCATTATCGACCCATGTATTTCCTTACATACTACTTTCAACACTGTTGTAGCTGGTAATGACTTGGAAATGATGAGAGATATTTTTAAAATTACCTTTTTAAATAAATAAATAAAAATGTTGGTTTGGTATGTTGATGTTAAAGTATCTATTGAACATGATAACAAGAAAATCTTGTGCTAACATTTATCCAATATTTAGCATAAAAATATTAAGTTCTGATGTGTAAAAATTTTTTTTAGGATACATAGTATTTATTCATGTTCATATTTTTGTCATTGAAGCAACTAAATCAATTTTAAATGTAGAGCATTGCATTGTACTTCAATTAAAAAAAATTTATAAAAAATTTTTTTTTAATTATTTTTGAAATTATAAAAAAAATGTTAGGGGTTTGAAAATTATTTATTTACCGAGATAAATATTTGCATTGCAACAAATGCAGCATTTAAAAAATATTTCAGATTATTATTTGTTGTTTCGAAAAGGTATTTTTTTTAACTATGCAGTAAAAAGTTATTCAGATTTAAAAAGATATGCTGATACACATTTTTCCATCTATATCCTACAATGCATTTAGCTATACACTGTTACACTACATTTATGATTATGTTCTTTACGTACAATACTTTTCTTGGTTCCTTTCTTAAATGATTATTAATGCAGCCAATTTTCCTTGACTCTTTCACCAATTTACTTCAATGTTCAAACTTCTGATTCTTTGAAAAATGTAAAAGTAGCATTGTAATATATATGTATACTATATTAAATAAAACATTATTACACCGTGTTACAGTCTATACTTTTCATCTGATTGTTTTTGTAAAATGTTGAGGAAATGAAAGAATTTTAAAAGTTTTGAATCCAGGTTAAAATTTTCTTTATTATATACCATGAATTTAAAAAAAACCACACCATTATCTGTTAATTATCTGATATTTTAGACACGGCCTTAAATTATCAGATAGTAAAATAGACCGAGGTAGACTTAAGGTACTCGAAAGAATACTTTACTAATACCTTGAAAAAAATGTATGAAAAAAACGGGATAAAAATTATTTTGATCACCGGTGTATTTTATACATAAATTTTAATGAAGGATATTATTTATTTTATTATATATATAATTACGGATTATAAATAAGTTTGGATAAATTTGAAGAATTTTGATAAAGTATTGTTTTCTGGTATGCTTTTATGAAATAAAATTTCCTAGTATATAAAATAAATATTTGTATCAAAAGAAACTGCCAACATTAAATTCGGAAATTTTTTTGTGATAATGATGATAATGATTTTATAAGGAAAATTTGGAGAATGAACTAATTAAAAATATTTTTTGACATATTATTGGCATTTATTTCAAACATTCAATTCGACATTTATTCCTAGGAAATTTAATTATGGTATATTATTGGTATTTTAGAACCTCTAAGTTTAATATTATATTCGTGCTAACATCAATTAAATATTCTTTCTTTTTTCAAAAAATTGGGATTTTTTTTTAAATGATAGATGGGAAATTACTTTTCGAGAGAGCTTTTGTAACTTTAGATCTTTTAATTTTAATGTTATATATAGAGATATTAGTTAGTAAATCAAAAAAAAAAAAAAAATCTACGATATCTATTACATTTATGTTTTAGTTAAAAATAAATATTGACTTCCTTGGAAACTTTTTGCAACAAAATGAGCTAATCTAATGCATATCATGCCTCGACTTTTCCAGTTTATTATCAGATTAAGGCAAACGACCTTTCACCGTCATTCCTAACATACAAAAGGCGCACAAACAAAACTAACTCCACATCATTCACCACCTCCAGTCATTACTCCAACTCAATCTATTTTACACTCATTCATCCTTTTTTCGTAACCTCTCAAAATTAGCGATAAAGTCGCCAACACTATGACACCAACCACTTTTGAAGGAAATAAATGTATATATAGTCACACTTTTTTTCAGAAGAAGCGAAGTTTACATGTATATATATTTATACATTTTCCATACACCTTTTCACAAAAATTTTATCTTTTGGCTATACCTTCCAGCATGGTCGTGCGCCATCCCTTCTCCTCTAAAATAAAAAATATATATGGCCTCCACCCTCTCCGAACTCATCCCCGTTCCATTCGGTTGCAGAGTTAATTTAAACCGACAGCATGATGGATTACTCCAGCCTTTCTGCCACCCCTCCTGCCGCGACACATCCCCCCGTATAGTTTATATAGATATATGTCTATCTACTACATGAACACATACATACACACAGTCATAAGGCATACATATATGTTTTCGCCTTCCTCTTAATTTTTTTAGCCCCGTCTGTGCGTTCTTTTCCGTTTTCTTCGTTCTCTCGTTTCGGTGTTGAGTATCATCCATCACTGAGGTGTCAAGAATTTTCCGCCCTGGATGAAAAGGGGGTGGGGATAGTTGTCTGGATGCGTGCGCACCTACTTCGCCGATGTCCTTCCTTTCCGAGGTAGAAGACAGAGACCACTTTGTGAACAAATGCACCGGTGCTGTCTTGCAGTTCCATTCTGGGAAGAAAAAAAGAAGTGACTCATATATGTATGAGATGAATGTGGGGGTGGGGGGGGAATAGAAAGTATTGTTTATTGAAGATGGAAAAGTAATCTAAGATAGAGTTTTCATGCATTGCATACATTTAAGCCCAATATGCACCGAATGTTTTTATTTTGTTGAATTTAAATCGAAAACTCTGAAATGCAGAGAAAGGGAATTTGTATTTGAGAAATAAGAGCTATGAAGTGAAAGCGTTTCGGAAATTTTGATCAAATTAAACTAAACTTTTCATGAATACAACGAATATCTTTTTTTTTTTTTTCCTTCATTTCTGTTTAGAAGAAGAAAAAAAAGGATGAAATTAAAATTACATTGTATTGATATCATATCAAATCAGCAATGTTTCCACCATCGAAATATTTTTTCAATGTGAAAAATATATTGGTAAAAAAGGAATTTTATTTTTATTTCAAAATTGCTATGATGTGATTTGTGTAACTAAGATATTGTTTAATTCTTAATGGAGGCATTTGGCATATTTTAATTATTTTAATTTATCAAAAAATTAATTAAAAAATTTGTTTAATAATATTTCCAAATTATATGTAGCTATTCAAAACACACATTATTTTATGCAAAAGTGGAGTTTAGGATTAATTAAAGTTGATTGTTCTTAAAACGCAGCTGATCCACCATGGGACAGTCAGAATAGTCACGTTGTAAGCAAAAAATATATAAGGTGTAGTTCCATTTTGGTTTCCAAATCCTATTGTTTTTGTCATTAAAGAAAACATGTACATAACATGTAAACATAAATTTAAAAAAAAGCAGAGAAAATGATATAAAATAATTTATATATATATATATATATATATATAT
>JAPMOR010102524.1:155047-168637 GCA_026543865.1 Argiope aurantia | reverse complement strand
ATATACAATAATTGATCAGTAACTGATATATTGATATATATTGAGATATATATTTTCTCCTCTTATCGTCATATAATTTGACAATTAATCTATTTTATTTCATTTTCGTTAATTATTGGCTTATTTTTTATTAAAAATCGAGTGAAAAGAATTTTAAAAAATCTATTTTCAAAGATTAGCCATAGAATATTCCAACTCAGACAACGTTTTCATCGCCAACCATTGAAATAAATCCCTGATTGTTTATCAGATTTACATCACTATAAAACGACAGTTTTAAATTTTACCTCAGTTAATTTTCTTTCATTATTAGCGTATTTTTATTAAAAATAGAGTGGAAAGACTTTTTTAAAAAGTAAATCTATCATCAGAGATTAGCTGCAGAATCTTCTTACTCAGCCAAAGTTTTCATCGCCAACTTTTAAAATCACACCACTTTCCTTCCTGACCATTTATCACATTTACGCCATTACAAAACAACAGTTTTGAATTTTACACTCAATATATTTTATTTCATTATTATCGTATTTTTTATTGAAAATCATGTGGAAAGAATTTTTAAAAAAAGCAAATCTATTTTCAGAGATTAGCTGCACAGTATTCAAACTCAGCCAACATTTTCATCGCCAACTTCTGAAATCACACCACTCTTCTTCCTAACTATTTATTACATAAAGAGGAGTTTTGAATTTTATACTCAATCTATTTTCTTTCATTATTAGCATATTTTATTTGAAGATAGAGTGGAAAGAATTTTAAAAAAATCAAATCTACTTTCAGAGATTAGCTACAGAATATTCCATCTCGGCCAATGTTTTCATCGCCAACTTCTGAAATCACACCACTCTCCTTCCTGACCGTTTATCACATTTACGTCACTACAAAACGACAGTTTTAAATTTTACACTCAAAACCCAGGAAACCGAATCTCAAAACAACACAAGGACCAACTCGGAAACAAAACAAAATATTCCCATTCTTCGCCACCACCTTTAATGAAAAGGCAAGCTGGGAAATTTTAAGCCTTTATGACATTTTAATCCCACATCCAAACTTAAAGCCTTTTACCTTTGCTAATCACTCTGAGACAGAATGATCCGAATTTCCTGTTGTATTCATGCAACCCAAGAGTTGTACTCAACACCCCAAATCTCTGGGATGGGGGTGATTTGGTGGATGTTAATTTAAACATCGCCTGTCCCTCCGGTTTTGTTGCAAACTCTTTTACTCACACCTCATTAGACGGGGGTTGAAATTAAACTTTAATTATACAAGATTCGATTGAAGTTCCATTTCGAAAGCACGGTGATGATGAGGATGGAAACAGGAGTATGATGATGAAATCTGGTAAGGGTTGTTGCCAGCATATGGAATCCTGGATTTATTTTCTGTAATATATTTATTGATTCATTGGCTTAATTACATCTGTTGTTAATTTCATAGTATTTCTTATTTTTTGGTTTAAGAAAAATAATGATGATGATGTAGGAGAATTAATATGGGATGAAAGAGTGTAGACATCACATTAATTCTGATTATATTGAGTCGATTTTTTTTATTGTGGTTTAATTACAGTTTCCATATATGTATGAGGGAAACTATAATGAGGTTGCAAAAGACTTTATATTTAAAACTTTAAATATATTGGAATATATTTTGAACATACTTTAATGAGTTCATTAAAATAAAAGAAGACGCTAATTAAATTGAATTAAAATCAAAGAAATATTTATTTTCAATGATCCCTTATAAATTTAATTTTTCTACGAAAGCAAATCTTACTCATTGTTCCAATTGCTTTAAAATTCAGATAAAAATTGCACATGATTTATTAAAAAAAATTTAGTATTTTTAATTTAAAACTTTTTTTGATTTTACTTCGCTTAATATGTGTTCAATAGATTTATTATTAATTTATCGGTGGTTTGAACAATATATATTTATTTATAATTTACCTTTTCACTAAAAAATTAACTGGTCAATCTCATTTAGATGTAAGAATTTTTTTTAAATTTTGAAATCCTTAATTTAGAGAAGAGCTTATAAACTTATGAGTTTATAAGCTCTTCTTCTTCTTCAATATATTAGAGTATTTTGCTAATGTATTGAAAAGGTATTTTAAAAATAAGTATGCTAGATATTGATGCCAATACATTTTTTCATTTATTTTTAAGATTATTTTTACAGTTGAATTTGTTGGCATGGGATATTTGATCTGATGAAACTTATCTTGAAAATAGAATTATAAATATAATTTATGCATTTTCATAAGAATATATAAAGTTTTTTGATGATATAAGACGCCTGTATGTACTTTTTTCAAAAACTTTTTTCATCAGTTCTTCATGTTTCAGTATTTGCTAATATATTTATTATCTGAAAAAGCTGGGAAAAAACTGTAATAAAATTATGTTTTTTTAAATTATAGATATAGTAATGAAAACAACTTGGAGTTGAAAAAGTATCACAGTTAAAGTTCTTAAAGTATTCCGATTTTAAATTACCTTAAATTACAAAGTAGGATACGATTCTTCAGTTATAAATTATACTAGAATGACAATGAAATCAATTCCTTCAAAAAATCTATTTCGGATTATTTGGAGGGGGGATTGTTGTCGTTGTTGTTGATTTATATGGAAATATTTAGAGCATCAATAACTAACGAAATAGCATCAAAATCAACATCATGATTAAAATTTTGCAAAAAAGTTTTAAGTTATCTTCAGTTATAAAATAGAGCCCAAAGTTCTTTAAAGTTGAGAGATTTCAAATCTTATAATGAAACTTAAATCAAAATATTTCACAGAAATCCATTTCATATTACAATGCTCTAAACCATACAACTCAGTCCCCCCCCCCAAAAAAAATTGCGTGATCTGCAACAAAATTCTTCACTTCCTTTCCCTTTGCAGAATACTTAATCTTGCAAAATGTCCTTTTATGATGAATAACTGGAAAGCGAGCGATATGATTTGTCATTCTACTTGACATTTGTACCTTTTTGTGATTTTTTTCTACCCATAAAAGGCAATCCAGCCCCGCCTCGCCTTTGATGTCATTGGTCATACAAGGAGCCCTGCGTATTCCTGTCACTGCTAGCATGATAGATGGTCGTGCGGAATTTACTTCATTTCAATTTTCTGTCCCAGAATTCCACACCTAAACAATGGACGATAAAATATTTTAGATAGTTTTTCTCCCATTCTATCCGACTGGATAGTTTTCGCTTGCGTTCTCTTCTTTCATTTCTTTGCTTTTTTTTTTCCCCCTGATCAAAATTTTTGTTGAACTGGGAGCAGTATCTGTGCAATAATAAGAAGTGCGGTACCTTGTTCCAAAAGAGTTTTTTTTTTCATTTTTATTTTTATTTTTACGTAAACTTTAAAGATATCGAAGTGAGGCTCTGGAAATAGTATGGACTGTGATGCGAACAATTTCTGGAAAGAAATGATTCTAGATCAGTGGGTCGTATCTTGTTTTTTGGAAGAAGAAACTTCGAACAAAAGTTGTTTGAAATATGTGGGGAATAATTTTAATCAAAATGATTTTGAGAATAAATAATTTCTTGTCATTTAATTACTAGTGCATTTCATAGAATGTAGTAATAAGTATTTACGAAGCTCAAAAAATCCAAACTAACAAATTAGTTCATTTGTTTAAACTAAGGATTTCTTGGGCATCGCTGAACCAAATGAAGTTATGTAGAAATAGATTGGGTGCGGGAAAATTAGGTGTAGTTATGATTCAAACGCTATTCTGGATCTTCTGATAGTCAAAATGATCTTGGAGCACATAGATAGAGAATTCCTGACTTGTGCTGACGTAGACAGAGATTCACTGACATAGGTAGACTCCCTTGATTTAGAACGAAAACTCAGCCAATTTAAATCAATAAATGGGTTAATTTGTCTAAATTGAGGATTCCTTGGTTATCACTGCTCCTAATAGATTTATGTGATAATATATTGGCATCGTGAAAACTACGCCAAGTCATGAATCAAAGACTATTGATTAAAGGAATTCTGGATCTTTTGTTAAAACGATCTTGGAGCATATTGTAGAAACTTCCTGACTTGATTTCTATGTTGATATTTAGAACTGAAGCTCAATAAATTCAAATTAACAAATTTGTTCATTCATTATATAAGAATCCCTTAGATGTAGTAGTTGTTTATTAGAAATATATCGGAGTCGTAAAAACTAGGCCAAGTCATGAGTCAAAAGCTGATGATTAAAGAAGGCTATGAGATCTTCTGTTAGTCAAAATGACTTTGGAGCATATAGGTAGCAATTTCTTGACTGATTTTTTTTATATAAGGGTACGCTGCTCCTTAGAGAACATTCGGGTTTGTTTTTTCATTTAGTGAAAAGCCAGAAAATCATCAGCATGCATCTTAACTTCAACATTGCTGCTAAACCATACAACAGTCTAGCGATTTTTGATTAATGGTAATGAGAAAACAATGAGAGGACTTGACTTATTACCTTTTCCCTTTAATTTATATTCATCGGCCATCGGCACATTTTTTTTATTTCATTAGGCCACAATATAGCATGAACATTCCTTACTTTGGCGTTTCTATTTATTTGATTGTTCATATTAGCTTTTTTAAATTAATTTTTAATCATTGTGTTAGGAAAAAAAGAAATTCTTGTAAATGAATCTCCAAATCATACTTCATTTTCATTGAACCAAAAAATTAAGTATAAAACTCCTGTTATCCATTTAAAATATTTCCTTATTTAAATAAAAAGTACGATTCCACTCTTTCATCATTACAGCAAATTTATTTCCTCTTCTAGATTACGCCAGGTCCCGATCATCTCCGTTTTAACTTCTAAAGCAATTCAGTCGACGTAACGAAAAAAAAAAAAAAAAAAAAAAAGGAACCCGCTCCATATCTCTGCTTTGACTTAAGCTACAGATTAAGAAAACGAGAGATCACGATATTTATTCTAATTTCCGAAACCACATTAAAGAGTCTCGCCGCCTCCATCTGTCTTAGATATTAAAAGGACTTAAGAGAAATATTTATTGCATTCGGTCAGGCTTGAATTTACATTTGAAAGATTATTTTCATAATGACTTTAATCATGCATTTTTTTTTATTTCTCTCCTTACCTCCCCTTTCTTTTTCTCTCTTTGTTAATTCGTTTTTTCTTAATAAACTTAAACGAATACATACATGAATATATTTCTTCTTCTTCTTTCTCTCTTCTAATTCACACATTCATTTATTTCCATCCCATAAGTAATTAGACAGGGAAAAGTGCTAAAAAGAAAGCGGCATATTATGAATAATAAAGGAAAAAAAATTAACGGACCAGAAGAGAAGAAGAAAGCAAAAGGACATGACGAGAAAATAAAATAAAACGCGAATTTGAAGCGCTGGAGAGTACGAGAGTAAGAAAGAAATATTTAAAAAATACTTTTTTTTATAGCTGAAAAAGAAAGAAAGAAAAGACTGAAGAAAATTTTCCAGTAATAAATGAATAAAAAAAAATAGTCGAGATTTAAAACCTTCATATCGTTTCTAGGGGAAAAGAGATAATCACATCTCTGCCACTTTCTTCAGGGGCTTTAATTTGGCCTAAAGGGAAGTTAAAAGACGGTTTGTATATGTGTATATGTATGTAAAGGGGGGGTGGGCTTAATTATTATTCAAAATCTGGATGTCTTTTGCCTTTTGCTCAGCTCTAAGACCCTCGTTCCCTAATGAATATGCATTTCAAAAAGGGTTAGACGGCAAGGGAATAGGCACTTTTAATTTAGACGAATGTGCTGCTCTTATATGCAGCACAGAGCAACAGAGTATTTAGATTTTTCGAGGTAAAAAATGAGCATCTGTATGAAAAACTACTGAGAAAGAAAATGACCGAAACACTTTTAACAAAGTGTAGAATAAAGAAGAGAAAAAAAGTGATAGGGAGAGAGAAAGTTGGAAAAAAAATATGATTTAGTTGCCGTTTGTGGAAGTGCAAATTTTTCCATATTCATAACACTTTTGGTAGAGTAATATGCAGATAAGTTGGGTATTTTTCCACAGAAAATTAAAACGTATATTTCAAAAAAGAAACAAGGCTTTTTAAAATTATATTTACAAAAATATAATTTGATAATTTTTTCGAATAGATTCTAACTTTAATAAAGATACTGAACTGAAATAATTGGTTAACCCGGTCGTACATATTGAAGATATGAATCTTTTCAATTCGGAATTTTATAAAGTTATTTATATTGTATTTTCCTGTAATGTTATTTGTGTTATTGATTTTTGGGTGTGCGTTTCAATAAGTTTTAAAAGTGTGTTATTGTAGTTTTAATTTTTAACGATATTTTTTAAAGATAATATTTGAATACGAGCATTTTGCGAGCCATAGTATTGATTATTACCTAATTATCAGCACTTAGTTTTTTTTTATCTCCATGAAGTTATAGTAACACTGCATGGCATTTAAAAATCATGCGGCATTTGCCTTATGAAATCACGAATATAAGACAGAAACATTTCATTCAGTCCACGTCCGTCCATCCTTTTCCATAGACAGCACAAATTTAAACATAGTTAAACACAGTCTCCTATGCAATCTTTTCTTATGACGTCATTGCAAATTTTACTAAAAAAAAAAAGGCCTTATGGCACGGCCAGCATTTCAGTTTTAAAGCAAAACTGCTGCCTTACAGAATAACTAAAAAAGCCAATTGATAAAAGGTATTGGATTAAACTTTTTAGATCGAGTTACATTTAATCGCAGTCTATTACCGTTTCGAAATGTTAGCGCAAAGCTTCAGCAACTCCCTCATGGAGATTTGAAAAAAAAAAAAACTGCCATATAATTAGTCTTGCATTACAATTTCAAAGCAAAACTGCTACCCAATAGCACGACTGAAAACAGTTAATTGATAAAAAGTATTATATCGAATTTCAGTTAATCCCAGCCAATTACCATTTTGGAATGTAAGACTCAAAGCTTCAGCAACTTCATTATAGAGATCTGAAAAAATAACTACTGTACAACTAGTCCTACATTGCAATTTTAAAAAAACCTATGTTATGGAACAGATGAAAGCAACCAATAGATAAAAGATATTGATTTAAACGTTTTAGATTAAATTTCAGCTGATTCTCAAGTATGGCTACTTTTGACTATTGGACGAGAAAATTGAATAACTTCCCAAATATACCAAATCATAGCAAGGGAAAAAAACGCACCTCGAATTACAGACACGATTTTATGAATTCAAAACGTGGAATAACCTAATTTTAGAATACGATTATAAGAGATCTCTGATTAATCGTTAATCACTCTCGAATCTCGTTAAAAACAAACGTGTGAATTATAGCCGTATGCATTATATATATTTTTTTAATTTTGAAAGGCGCAGATCGAAAACAAGACTTTTAAAATACATTCATGATTTAATAGCTATTTAAAAATGCTATCCGGTTGAAATTTTATTTGAAACCCTAAATTTTTTCCATGGATAAACTACTTAAAATGCCACTTTTACTTTGAATCAATCTTTGGTACATTGGTTTTAAAGCAAACCGCCAGTTTGTAAGGGAGCTGAGAATCAGGCTGCATCCGTATCGTTTCTTGAGAGCAAGTGGTCAGGAAGATGAAAACCAATAAAAGAAAATATTTAGTTTTAAATTTACAATTCATATAGTTTCATGATACTTAAATTTCATGACATTTTCACCCTGGCTTTCAACGGAAGTTATTGAAACATCGACAGTTAAACTGGAAATGAAACTTCAGGAATAATGTTTACGTGGTAATTTGTCTTATATAGTAAGCTCTTGTATAACGTGGGAGGGGTAATATGAAATCATGTTATCTGGGATACGCATTATCGGACGACTTTATGCAAGTTCAAACATCTCTCTTATTTCTAACTGCGCATTTGCTAAAATGAGGGTTTTTTTTTTTTTTTCATGCCTTCTTGCATGGAAGAAACCTTGATCCTCGGTCTTGCAAATATCGTAATCGTAAAAGAATTCTAACTCGAGATTTTGACGAATCTTTGCTTCACACCTTTGGAATTTTGTCTGCTTGCCAACAGGATACTTCAAAACTGCTTTAAGTTTGAAGGATAAAATTTGATATTTGATCGTGATTCCAAATTTGAGGATTACTATCAAAAATTGAACCAAATCTATTCAGAGGAAATCTATTTGTCCTACTGTAAGTTAATAGGATATCTACAAAACAAAGAGAGGCTAGATATATAAAATTTGATGCACAGTTTTAATATCTAAAATATAGATATGTGTCAAATTTAAAACGAAATTTGTCAAAGGTTTGTCGAAATTTGTCAAAGATTTGTCGAAATTTGTCATGGTTATTGGGATAAATAAATGGTTATTAGTATAAAATTGAAAATAAATTTTAATGAAGAATTTTCACCCAAAGAGTTCTTAAATATCACAACTGATTTAAATTTCTTATTGCATTTAAAACATTTGGAATCGAAGAAATTTCTTAAATCGAAAAGGAATATACAAGTCCTTGACGTAAACCAGAAAACAAAAACATCACACCGTTTTAAGTTCAGTACCGGTCTTAGTTAACAAGCATCACCCTCCTGAATATTCCCATTGCATTTTTAAGAAATTATATTAAACAATTTATTTTTTATTGCATTAGGACATTCTGTGGCAGAGAAATGTCTTAAATTGAGGAGGAATATACAAACCCTTGAAGTAACACCATTTCAAGTTCTGTATTAATGTCAGTTAACAAGGAACTCCTTCCTGAATATTTCCTTTACATTTAAAAAATATTTAAAACAATTTATTTATTTATTTACATTTAAGGCATTTGGAGACGAAAAAATTTCTTAAATCGAGGAATAATGTACAACCTCGAAGTAAATCAGAAAACAAAACCATAACGCCATTAACAAGTTCGCCGGTTTTAGTCAACAATCATCTCCTTCATAAATATTTCCTTTACATTTTTAAGAAATTATTTCAAACAAACTTTGCTTTTTTTCGAAAAATTCACTAAATTACCAAGGAACATATATATCCTTTAATTTGAAAACCTCATTCATTTTACTTGGAAATCCTCACCGCAGACAGTCCGAAAATCGACAATTATAAATTACCGAAAGGGAAAAACCCACACGATAATTAGCCTACTGTTCCCCTTCTTCGGTATCTCTTGTTTTGAACAGGGTGAACAAATAAAGCAATAAGTATCTTTGAATCATTCTGATGCTAATTTGTTTTTAAAAAGAAACTTTCTGTTTGAAGATTGACGTCTGAATTACCGACTTCATTGTTCGAAGCTTTTTGAAAAAGACAAACGGTTAAATTGGATATCAAACAGTAGAAAACAAAAGCTTCACTCTTGCCTTATCTTTTCCCACTTATCAATCGGAAGTAAGAGGAATTTGCTCATTTATTGGCACTATGGCGTAAGTCAGACCAGGTGTTTTTATGGTTGATTTCTACGTTGAATTAAAAGCTTCCTTCATAATACATGTTTGGACATTATTCTTGAGTAAAAAAAATCAATTTGTTTTTTGAATGCTTTTTAGATATTACGAACTGCATAAGGATAATATATCATTGTTTTGAATAATATTATATTTATGAATAATTAAAAAAAATGTTTCGCTGAAATGCTAATTAAAAATTGAACCCTTTTATTGTATATTATCACTGTTAAATCAAAATGTTCGTATATAAAATGTGCTAGAACTTTTTATTTCTAAAAACACTCGTAAAAAAAAGTTAAATACGTCTATTCTCAAATTGTTGTTTATAAAATATATAATTGTTACATATGGTGCCAATATTCGTTAGTGGTTCGACAATTGCATCAAAATTTTGCATACTTGGGGTTTTGACATATGACATATTGATATAAAAGTGTCTATATGCATTACAAGTAAATATATTATCTGCATATATGTTTCTGATTCATGGATTCTATGATTTTTATAGTTATAATGTAAAAGTATATTTCATGTATAATGAATATACTTTTTACATTTTAATAACTTGTTACATTTTAATAACTTGTTACATTTTAATACTTGTTACATTTTAATAACTTGTTTCACGAAGTTAGCACTTTCATTAATACTGCTTCCTAAGATCATTAGTTTTCTTTTAAAGGAATGTTTTTAAGAACTATTGATATCTGTTTTATTGCCTGATATGAATTAAACCTTGATAAATGAACAATTTTAGATTAATATATATATTTTTTAATAACTAATCAATTTTCTGTTATTGAAAGAGTTCGGAGATTATCAAAAAAGTTTTTTTTTTTTTTTTTTTTTGTATTTATGTATGTAATTTTCTTTTAAGGCATCTCTGCGTTAAAGACAGTACAAAAATTGAATTATTTTTCTTTCTAAAAATAATTCATTGACATTCATTGCGTACTGAATTTCCGTGATATTACCCATCAAATGGAATTCTTAAAAATCACTGCAAACACGGACTCCATTGTAAAGAATATCATACTTTTTTTTGTGAGTAAATGTTATAGTTTATTTATGCGTGTGCATTTGTTATATGCATGATAGGTTATACGCATTTAAATAAAAATGTGCATTCATTTTTTGTGTATAGATAGTACATATTGTATGCAAATCTAACATGAAAAATATACTATTTGCTTTAAAAAAAACCCTTAAAAATCTGTTTTTTATGGATTAATTGCAAGATTGACTTTATTTAAATTTGCATAAAAAAAGAAGAAGAAAAAATGTCCTTGAAATTGTGACAAAATATAAATATACGTTACATTTAGTGTCAGGCGATTCCTATTGCTTTCATTACTTATTTTCCTGAGCATTCTGAAATATATAATTCTATTAATTAGGACTTTTTATTCTTGTGTTTCTTAATAATGAAGATACCAATATATACATTTTATAAAAGTATCTACAACTTCTCCCAAGTTTCCTCAACAGCTTATTCCAACCTCCTCCAACTAAAGTTACCTTACGTCACTTTCGCTTGGAACGAAAGTCCGGGGCCGAGGGAAAAGTGAAAAGGGGGCGCGAAAAATACGCGCTTAAAATTACATTTGCTGAGATTTCATTAATCACGAGTCCTTTGGGGGGAAGGAAGAACAGGAAAAGAGGGAGTGTTGAAGTGAACTGTGTTTCATTAAACGTGTATGTAAATTAGGAGAGTGAACACTTTCCAACAAATGGGATAATGGTTGAAACATCTCGTTCCTACTACTTTTGGATTTCAGACGACTTTTCAGCTCGATACTTATCACTACTTCGCATCTTCTGCCTTTTCTTTTGTCTTTGAGAAAGGAAAAGGTGGTGTGTTTTAGAATGGGGCTATCTCCACTTTTTGGTTTTGGAAGGAGGGGAGTCATCGGAGGGAATCGTTTGTGGTACTGATTAGTTTTTTTTAACAGTGTTTTGTTTAGGAAGAAAAATGCAGTGTTTTTATTAGTCTTGTGAAGACATTGTTCTGATGTTCGTATAAATATCGTTCAATTTATTTGTATTGAAAAATAGTTATTGTAAACAATTATCCAATGGTTTTGGTGGCCTAGCCTTCCGGACCAGAGATTCGTGTGTTCGAAACCTTATTGCCCTAAGATTCGCCATGACCTGGTGAATTTGTCCAAGACAAATGTTCTTTCGTTGGTGTGGAAGGTGGATCATGTTCAGCTGCTGTCTTTATTACCTCACTACAGTTCAATGTTTTTATGTTTATTCCAGAAAAGCTCATGTGAAACGAAGCATTAATTCAATTACATAAATATTCAAATGTGATTTCTTTTGAAAAACAAGAGATTTGTATTTGCAACTGCGGTAATACGTATAGCAGGTTGTTATACTGTGGCTATTTAGTTATTTCAGTAATTATTCTCC
Source organism: Argiope aurantia (assembly GCA_026543865.1). Lineage (NCBI taxonomy): Eukaryota > Metazoa > Arthropoda > Arachnida > Araneae > Araneidae > Argiope > Argiope aurantia. The sequence continues at coordinate 156,771 of JAPMOR010102524.1, read as the reverse complement.
TAAGTTTATTATATAATTTATATGCTTTATGGTTATAAAGTATAAAGTTTTTATACCTTAGGATTAAATAAACGCAAAATATTGTAAGGTATTTTTACGGTATTGTATCTATCAAAACACTGAATAAAATCATATTAAATAATATTAAAAAAATAAAATACAACATCTTTGAGACTAAAATGAGTCATACCAATTTCTAAAACACCACTCTAATAGTCAGTGTTGAGTTCATTTCATTTTATTCAAAAATATACTTTTTTTTTCAGTTTCTTTCTACATATATTAATATCACTGCGCCCTTGTCAAAATAAGGGAAGTGTGCTATGCTTGGAGTATTGTGTCATATGCAAATTTCAGTATAAAAATTGAAAAAAACAAAAACAATAGCTAATAACTATGAAACAATTTAAAAAACACCAGTTAAATTTCGATTAATTATTTAAAACTTTCTTCAAATTTCTTGAATGAATATTTATACTAAATCTATTAAATTTAAAAGAAGTTATATTTATATGTAAGAAAAGATTTAAATAGAGTTCATTCTCTCTCTTTCTCTGTTTTATATTATTTCCTATTAAATTTGATTTATAAATTTCCCAACTAAACTCAGTACACGTTTTTTTTTTTTTTTTTTTTTTTTTTTTTTTTTAGATTACGTGATGATAGAGTAGACGCTTCTGAAATTAAGGACAGGATGTATTATGATGTTTCCAGAGCGAAGGATAATTATGTAAACGGTAAGACTTGAAAAACGATGATCTTAAAATGAATATGTTTATTAATTAAACATGTGATGCTGTGTTAGCTTAAGATAAAATATAATAATAATGTATAATATTATTTTCATTCAATTATAACAAGCAACTATTGAATAAATTTTCTTTTAATTATTTTGCTTCTAAAATTCATTAATCCTATATGTACTTTTTTCAAAGGATTAAAAAATATATCATTTAAAATTTTTATCTCTGAAACAAAACTTTTCATAATAACATTAGAAAAAAAAAGTCTAGTTTAAGGTTCTTTTTTCAAATAGATAAAATGTATATATAAGTTATTAAAATTGATAACTCTAGCTTTTATTAAAAAATTATGCAATAGACAATCTTTATACCTTATTCAAATATGAGTATTAAAATTCTAATCCAGGAATACAAAAAAAAAAATTCTTTTTAAATATTATATTATGTAATCTGAAAAATGTTTTAACAGTTTTACAATACATGCATTACATGCATTACAATACATGCATTATAATGTATGCATTACATGCATACATTATATCAGATGGAATATTCAACTGAATTATTCCCTTTTTTTAAATCAGTTGTGGTCAAGTAATAGCCATGTCATCAGTTGAATATTTCACTGGAATTTACGAAAATATCGTTAATTATAGATATAATCATATTAAATTGCAATATGTTATCAAATGTATCTTAATAAAGTCTAACGTTTAGTAATATATGCTTACCTGTACAGGATTTCAATGATACAAAATAATTTTAATTAAACTCTTTAATATTTAATTTATTTAAACTTTTTAAATATTTAATTTATTAAAATTTAATAAATTTATTTAAATTTTTTAACATGTAATCTTTAATATTATAAATATTTGATTTACTGACCTGTGTGGCGATTTTCTGCCTGATTTACATTAACCATGCTTGAAATTACTCCTATATGCTGTCTGAGAGTTACGATTCAATCATTTTTTTTTC
>JAPMOR010102524.1:117787-147675 GCA_026543865.1 Argiope aurantia | reverse complement strand
TTGCCGTTTCGCATATTGAAATTTTTATACATGTCCATATTTTTTTTTATTTTTTTTACGCTTTTACGATTTATATACTTTTACTTGGCAACTCGAAAAATTCTAAAATTTGCTCTTTCAAAATGCAATTAGTAGGCGATTGTAAGTACTTAAAATTGTTATTGAATATGAAATTTGAAGTGCCATTTTTGGTCCTCTTTTTTTTTTTTTTTTCGATTATTACCAGGTTGGTGTAGCGAAATTTTATTGTTGTTTTCCATATAGAAATTTATGCACGTGTATATTCTTTCTTTCTGTTTCTCTTCATTTGTTTGGAAAGCAGGGAAACTCATCAATTTGCTCTTTGAAACTATAACGAACGTTAAAAATGAAATATAAGAAACATGTACAAATCAAATGCAGTAGATATCGACAAATAAAACATATTCTATGATGATATTCATCAGTAAGATTTTACAATAATATTTTAAAAAGATTTTTAAATAATTCTTGAAACTAGGCAATGGTGTTACAATGAAAAAAAAATGTTATTGGAATTAGCGAGTCATTAAAACAAAACTGAGGATAAATACTAGGGTTTCCAAGCTGTGGAAAATGGATGGATGTCTTAATGTATCATGCCCTATAATATTAACACGACAAAAAAAATAGGTTTAATACGCAAATAAACGACTCATATCAGCTCAGATTCCCTTCTAAGTAGAAATTCCTTTTCGATATGATTGTTCAATTCAGTTTGTTTATGCTTTAATTTCGAAACAACATGTTATTTGTGTAAGCATTTACTATATTTAATACTAAATGTTTTTTTTTTTTTTTTTTTTTGGCAAAATTTCCTTTTCAGCCCATGAAACCTTTTTAGAAAAAAAAACCATGTGCTGTTCGTTTCAAAATAATAATTAAAATTGAAAAAAAAAATAAAGAAAGAAAATAATGCGCCGAGAATGAGATGAATCGCTGTAGATTCGATTTCTAAAAAAGTAGATCGCAATGTCTATAAGTTTTGGAATCCCTTCGCTTTTTAAAAGCAAACACGATAAGTGGGAGAAAAGTATACTATTTGCCATTGCTAAACTATCAATGAATACTGCGTATGTAAAAAATTATATTGCGCCCCTGACACTATTTATTGTCATTAAGGCACTGAAACTGTTGTCTTTATGTATTCTGTCTAGTACTAAAAATTGTGCATGAGTCTAGCATTGATATTCTGAACTCGGATGCAGTGAAAACCCTCTTTCTTATTCGAATGAAAAGTGTTTATTTAGTTTGCTGTAGGTTTCTTATTAATTTCAGCAACAAGGTTGACATCAGAAATTCATCAACTTATTTCTCTTTCGCCGAATTAGGTTTTTGCAAGACCTGAGCATTGCTTTACATACTTTACGATACAGTATATGGTCTCATTTGCCTCTTTTCGATGTTAAATATGTTATTGCTTCAAATTATATATAGAGAAAAATTATGCATACGAAATTGAATTTTTATCTGATTGATGACAGACATATTTCTACAACTTTCTTTATCTGCTTCTGTCTTTTATTTTCTTATGTTAATCCGGGATATTGCATAGTATTTTGCGGAATCGCAACACGCTCCATGTATAGTGACACAACAGAAATATCTTTTAAAACTCCTAATGTATTGTGATTCTATTTTTGAAAGCATTTTTTTTTTGTAGTAAATCAATTTATTTTATTTGTTGAATTAAGTTTTATTTTATTGCTGTCTGGTACAATGTTTTAAATTATAATTATCTGAGGATTATTCGTACTTGTGTGTCCCCAACTTAGCGAAATTATCAGGACATTGAAAAGATATAACTAAATCGAAAAGTTATGATGATCTTTCATACGTTTTTTCATCCTGCATTATAATAAAGTAATTTATTTCAGCATAGCCAAGCAATCAGTCTTGAACAATATAAAAAGTGCCATCAGTGGAACATGAATAAAACTAATTTGTTCATTATCACGCCATTTCTGATAGGAATTGATAATGGAATCGATAAAATGCTTATTTTCTCTGTATTATTATCAAAAGTCGTCAAATCTCTCTTTTTTAATGAAAACTTTCGCACTTTCATCGGAAAGTGATCCTAAAATAATGCTTTAATTTTATTCCATCATAAAATTCAGATTAATCAAGCTAATGAACAAAGCTAACCTTTACCCACATTCCGATTCAGGCAATCTGAATTCGCAGATCTAATCGCAGTGGAACAGGTTTATGAAAGAACTCATCCGTACCTTCCTAGCTCCTCTTTAAAAACCCTATTGTTTTCCAAACCTGGCCCCTTCCTTTTCGCAAATCTCAGAACAACATCAACGGTGCGAAACCAAAAATTACCACCGGCGTGTCTGGGCCCCTTCTTATCGCGGATTCACTTTCACTTCAACTCACTCAGCATCTTCACGGAGGAAGAAGAAGAAGCGCAAGAGCGCGTAAATGATCTTAGGAGGCAAACAAAAGAGGGCCGGAGGCTGCCTTCTGCAAGCCTTCTTTTGTAAATCATTAACAAGAGGTTCTGTGCTGGGCAGATAACGCCGCGAATAATCGCACTTGGTGCCTTATTGGTAATCAAGAAACCTTCCCCCATACTTCGACGTACTGTTCTCGTGTTTATGGGGTTTTGTAACTGGGGTTGGTGTGGTGGTGATCGTAAAACAGAAGGAGGGTCTTTCATCTTTACGCAGGTGTGCTGTTGTTAGAGAAGACCGTTTTTGATGTGCTAGCGGCCCCGGTGGGATTCCACTGGTTTTGAAGGCAGTTAGGATTTTTAGGATAGATACTGACTGCATGGGCTTGCACTCCTCAAGCGGAAGCTGTGGACTTTTTAATCCATTTATGCCAGAAATCGTCTGAAATCGTCTGGGCAGATTTGTCTCGCATGTGAAGTTTGAGACTTAAATGCCAGGGATGTGATAAAAGGGAATACTGGTTCTGTTTTAACAGATAATTAGCTGAAGCGAATATTTTGAGATAATTTTAAAAGTTTCTGGGTTAGATAGAACAGAGAAGTATTTAATCTAACCGATTAAACATTGTTTCTCATTAGAACGAAAAAGGTATCAACATCCTCAAACGTCTACTTTTAAAATGATGGAGACTTCTTTTAGTTACTCTTACTCTTTTTAGATTTTGAATTCTGGTATCTTCGCAACTAAAAGATGTCACCCGACTGTATCCTGAAGATAAATTAGTTTCATTTGCGAGCTTTTAAAGAGATTTTTTAAAAAAAATATCTAATGCTTGGGAAAAGTGTTTGCTTATATAAACATGAATGTTAAACAAAAATGAATGTTCTGGCTTATGATATAAAATAGCACTTTATTTTAAAAGGCAGAACAATTTTAAATCCTTGATTAACTTTTTTTAAACATTAGGAAATTTAGTTTTGAAAATTAGTCAAGAAAAAAATTACTAAAAACGGCACAGCTTCAAATAATATATTAATTACAATTAAATTTTTTTGAATTTTTTGAAAGTTTAGAAAGTATTTTTTAACTGAGTAAATTTATTTTGTTATGATGATAATAAAATAAGAACATAATATGGACTCATAGGGAACATAATATAACTGATAGGGAACATAATTATTTTCTAATATAACTATTAGAACATAATAGCCAGTTCTATTAAGCTCTAATATATAATATTTATTATATATTAGAAATACTCATTATAAATTTTAAATGTTCAATTTTAAATTATTTCGTCAATTGATAAAAAAAAGATTAAGTTTGCTAGAATTTTACCCTTTTGATATATCTAATATTTATTAGAGAATCCGCACAAAAAATTAAAATTTCTTTGTAAATTGTAAAATGAAGGCAGGCTTTCATTTCTTTATCCTTTCTTACCTTTCTTTTTTTTTTAATTTCTGTTACAATGATTAAAAAACCAAATGCTTAATATAACCTTTTTTATCATCATCTTATTGCCTAATTAATTCTTTTACAAACCTTTTTATAATAAATTTATAATAATTTTATAAATATTCAACTCAAGACATTTCATTAATTTTCTTTTTTCTAGATTTAATTCCAAGATTCACATGGATTATAATATGCTTATTAAATTCTTTGTATCCATTATTAAAACTGAATATATCTGTTAACTTACATTATAAAAAATGTCTTAAGTGGTTGCCCGTTTATAGTATGCGAAATCCGTTCTGAATATAGCTTTTTAAAAGTAACCTTAAATTATAGAAAGACACATCGCATGTTTGTTTATTTTTAATGCAATATTTGCTTTAAAAATATCCATATACTTTTCCATTTAGTTTTCATTAGTATTCAAGGTATACTGAGCAAAAGAAAAACAAAAAATCCTTCTTCTGAGTGGTACGTTTTCCAAATTTTCTGTTTTATTACACGGATAAAAAGGTTGGAAATCAGAAATTAAGACCCTCTAAATTAACCAAATGCCTTGAGCCAGGAAGCTTCCTTATTACTTCTTATTATTATTGCAAGCATAAAGGAAAAAAGCTAGGCAAAAGAAAGGTCTGAAAACCAAAACGTACAGTGAATTACGTTGACTATGAGCATTAACGGATGCTATTACATCCAGGAAGCGTAAAAATTCATGAGCGGACAGATGGATTCTTATGAGCGGCTGGGGGGATATTGCTCGGAATAAACACGGAAATGCTTTTACTGAACAGGTGGAGATAGAGAATTGTGGAATAAATACGAAATCGAATGAAATAGTATGGGATAGACTTGGTGGTTGCATCACTTTGATATAGTTATGAAACTTGAAAGAATGTTTTGATGTCTAGTAGTTTTTGTGTCTACATAGAGCCATTTTCTCTACTCCTGTTTCTGGGATGTTTTAATTGGGAGAAAATCACAAAAGACAGATTATATATATATATAACTCTTAATTTAATCCAAATTAATTTCCAAAGTTTTATCTTAATTTTGCCCATAGTAATTTCATTCTCTTATTTCCTGATCCAATTCCACTTTCTCAATTAATTCAAAAGTAGCTTTGTAAATTGAATCGGCTAAAAGCCTCACTTTCTCACACTTCGAGCGATGGGACAAAATACCGCTAACGTGACAAATTCTTTTTTAAAAGATCTCTGTATTTCCCTTGTCTCAGCGGCGCGTGTAGCGAAAATCCCTAAGGAAATCTCATTGTATAAAGCAGTATGGAGAAATATTTTCCCTATCAATATTTCATGTTATATAAGACCAGGGATAAAATGTTCAAGAGCTTTTTTCTCATTTCTTTCTGTGTCGTTCTGTTTTTTGTGTGTGCTCGTCGCTTATGCTTGTACATAATGCGTGCTTCTACAAGAAGAAATAAAACGACGTCAAGAAATAGAAAGTCTCTTCATTGCCTTCGAAACTTCCTTCTGATGAAAAAATTCTGTGCTTATATATATGTGTGCGTGTGTGTGTGTTAGATGTATTAGAATTCTTTGAATTTCAGCTCATTAAACAGAAAATGAATTTCGGCTTTACTATTCATTTTTACTTTCTAGTATATGACATATAGAGAAAACATTGCAGTAATCAAAAAATTAGAACTCTACAGTTTGACGAATCTCTATATTTCAGACCTATCTAAGTTAGTAAAACATGTATTTGGCTTAACATAACTTTGGTAAACATATTTTAACAGCTGCGTGGCCGAATTTAAGAAACTTTTGAAATTATTTTCCCCACGGGAGGCATAATTTAGGTACAAATTTAGTGGTAAGAAATATGTCAGTCTGCATCGCGATACAAGAGCAGAAGCGACCGAAATTTTTCCTTCAGTGATTTTGCAATGATATTTTGATAGTGATTTCTTTGACACGTGTAGTCTTAAGAAAAGGAAAATTTAGGTATCTTAAAAAGAATGTTGTAAGCATTAAAGATTTTTATCCTTTCACTCGGAGACGGAGAAAATGCTGAAACTAACAGTTTTATAGCGCGCGTTTGGAATTAATTAAATAAAAAGAAGGAATCAGGAATGGATCAAGAAATAAGAGAACATTTTAGAATTAAGTTAATATGAGCTAAATTAAGATAAAAATTAGGAAAAAAGAATTAGGATTATAATTATACATTTATATTATTACACACACACACACACACACACACACACCACACACACACACACACACACACACATATATATATATATATATATATATATACAGGGAGAGAGAGAGAAAGATAATATAAATAATTTTTCAAATGAACTCGATACTACAAAATGCAAAAAGTTAAGTAAATAAAATTTGGTACATAGATTTAGAATTTAAAAAATAGATTACAATCAAATTTTGACTAAATCCGTTAAAATGTTGTGTCTACCAATCTGTAATTTCTCATGCATGATGACTTAAAGCTATGAAATTCGGTATGGTCTTATAACAGTTCGGTAATTTTCTAATATTGCAAGAAATAGCACCAATAAAATCTTTCATATCCAACATAGACCCAAAGTTACATTGAGAAAGCAATTAACACCATGAGAGTTGAAAATCTAGTTACGTTTCAAGGATAGTGTGTATATTTTAAATAGGAATTTTTTTAAAAATAAGATGGCTTCGACGGAAATCTAAATATTTAGTAAAATAAGATGGTGTATTTTATTCCATAAGAGTCTAATATTTAGTATATTTTTAAGAATGTAAAATTTCTTTAAAAAATTTAAACAAAGACATAAAAAGTAAAAAATATCCCAAAGAAAATCATCGTAATTCTTTCCTACTTTTATTATAGACATTCTTTAAAAATCTCTTATTTTTTTAAAAATGAATATAAATTTGAAAATTGCGTTTGATAGGTATAACATTTGCCATTATTTATCTAAAGGTCCGGCCATTTCATCACTAAGATTGTATATTTCCCATTCAGTTTTCATCTGTTCCTGACAGAATTTACGAAATAGATAGTTAAGTAAATGGATTTAAGAAAGATAGAAATTGAATAGAAAAAACACGTAAATAATATGTAGTAATGAAAACTGTTCAAAATGCTCATTACGTGAATATTTATAAAAATAGAACTAAGCAATTAATGACATAAAATAAATCTATGTATTTCTTTCAAGTTTGTATTAAATGTCAAATTTTTTTGCATTTCATCCGAATAGAATTACATTTTTTTTGTATTGTTTAAAAATACTTCTTCCTGTCATATAAAGAAATATCATGAGCAATAAATCTTAAATTAAAATATAATTAAATATTCTCATAGTAAAATGCCAAACTGTCTTACAAAAATCAAAATTCAAAAAGTAATTCCCTATTTTTAAACCAAATAAAATGTATCTTGATAACGAAATTAAAAATAAGTACATTTTTTAAGTTTTTAAAGTAAAATATATGAATATTAATCAATATAATCCTATTAAACAAATATACTATATTACTATTAAAAGAATATTAATTTTTCGTGCAAACATATTGCTTTATTTCCCCTTAAACAAAATTTCAAAAAAAATGATAATGATAAAATAAAGATTTTACTTTTTTGAAAGATTTTTATTTGTTAATAGCTCATTTAATACAATGAAAAATGAAAGTTCCGAGCATCACTGTATTTATAAAAGATACAATAAAAGTCTTTTAATATCATAAATAATACGCGCTTCCTTTTTCTTTGATTAACCATAAAAAAAAGAGCCGCGGCAATTGAATGCTACAATAACTTTTAACTAAAAAGAAAGAAAGTAAGAATAATAAAAATAAATTTATGCTCGTCTGAAAACCCTACCTCCCTCTTAAGTGCTTAAAAAAATCACTTCAAAAAATTGCAAGCTTAAAAAGAACCTAACATACCGAGAAACAAATATATAGACATATTAAGAAATAAAACTAAAAGGCAGCACCTGTTATGATACGCTTTGTTGACCTTCAAAAAAGCAAAATAAAAATAATCATCTTCCCCTCCAGATCCGCTTACGACTCTATTGCCGAATATAGCTTTGCAATAAAACAGTAGAAAAGCAGGCACGGAAAAATAACATCAGAGAAAAATAGTCTCGAGAGAGTATAAAGTTAGAGAAGCAAAATAAAAAGAAAAATAAATCTGAAATAAAAACAGCAACAACCAAAATGAAAATCCCACACAGCAATTGAAATCGGAATAACAGACGACACAAAGGCAAAGAGAAAAAGAGAAATGAAATGACAACCCACTTGTTGCCACTCGGGGCGTATAAAAGCTGCCTTTCGGTTTGTGTAAACATTTATCTCTTTCGCTCTCTCTTTTACGGGAGCGGCGGGAGAAGAAGAAAGCGAAAACCGATTGACTGGCAAATCAGGAGCGGAGCTCGTGGCTGCGTCATTAATCACGTGTCCGGAGAAGAGGGGGAAATCAACATGGAGGGGAGAGTCGTAGGAAGTGAACGAATGGCAAACGAATACGGAGTGGAAATAGAAAGGTAGAAACAGAAATCAAATTGAGACTGTCGCTTTTGCGGTTTGTTCTGTGTTTGAAGGAGCACTTTTCAAACCGTTTAAAGAGAAGGAAGAGAGCGTTTAAGCGAAATGGGATCTTAATCGTTTTAGCAATACGACAACCGCTTTCTGAACTTTTCTAACTGTTACAGGTGGGTTCCGTTACTTTTTAATTCATTTTCTTTCTTATTTTATTTTCCCTTTTAAATGGTTGAAGAAGATATAAAGATATATTTTTATTTAACAAAAGTTTTTTTTCTTTTCTTTTATTGAATTTGGCACAGTTAGTTCTTTTTCGTTTACTACAAGAATACGAATTCCAATTTCTTTCTGGAAAGGAAGAATGTAAAATATTCTTTGAAGCTATTAATTTAATTAAATTGGGGAGGAAGAATATTTTACTTTTTTGTGTTCTTCTACATTCGTTCATAATTAACAATGTGAGGTTTTAGAAATTACATCTGTGGAATGATTCATTTGCTATTTTAAATCAGATTTCAAGAATAATTTAATAAACAGAAATTGTTACATAAATAAGTTTCGGTTAACAGTAAATCCAGTGCGAAATTTATTAATTATTGTTTATTAATCTGTACATATCTTTAATTAAATTTCAAAACAAGAAATAATTTATTATCACTATTGAGGGAAATATGGAATTGCATACGATTTCTCTGTCTCCATTTCTAATTTGAAAACAATCTTCAGACCAAAGAAATTAAGATTATCTATTAAGAAATAAGAATGAACGAATAATGCAGATGTCATATTTTGCTTCAACAGCAATATAGTGCATGAATTTCTTTTGTCTAGTTACTAATATCAACTATTTTTGCATTGATAAATAGAAAGAAAGTTCGTCGAAGGCACCATAATTTTAATTAATTATCTCACTTTTATGAGTTTCCTATTGATTAAATGTATGATAATTGGATTGAATATCTTATGCATATATATATTCCAATTATCATACATATATGAGTTTTCTACATTTCTTTGTAATTAGTGTTACTTTATTCTTCAGAACAAGAAAATTAAAAAGATTCTTATTATATTTTCCCTTTCCTCTGCAGCATAGTATCAATTTTCAGGAAAACTTTGAACTTTGATAAAAAAAATAATATAAACAAAACGTACTTCGAAATATTTGTTTCAACTGTCAAGATTATAAAAATGGATACGAATTCTAATTTTTTCCCGAGTGGAACGTCAATAAATTTCTAAATAAATTAGATGAAAATTTATTGAACTTTAATTTTTCTTATAAGAACATATTTTTGATATAAAATTTATGAAGAATGTGAAATAAAACTTAAAAAGACTTGGATAAAATAATTTTTTTAAAAAATAATATCCTGCCTGGTTATTTCCTCATGATTTCAAATTTTTCAGACAATCTTAGTAAAAAAGTATCGCATAATCTTTATAAATAAATAAATGATGTAAATAAGCCTTATTTTGTAATATTCTTTAAATCATTCAAGAATTTCTGAATGCTAATTTTTTTACTGCTTTTTCTTTATAACATATTACATTTCTATGTTTTGTCTTTATGAATTATTCATTTCTGTGACTTAAAATAAATGATTTTAAGTCATAATTAAATGATTATCGCTTTTATGATTATATCTTTATAAATTATTATACAATTTTCCGTAAATCAAATGCAAAATTGTGTCAAATTTCATAAAATTTAATTTTCATCATTTAATAGAAAAGCAAATACACACAAATAAACTTTATAATAAGTTAATTAATAAACTGTTCACATATTTACTAAATTCATTTCTTTATACATTTGTTTCGTGTCCTTACTGAAACTAATATTCTTTACAATCAAATTTTTAATCAGCGTGCCACATCCTTTATAGCTGTGTCCCATAAGCGAGTCAATTATCTCTTTTCAACCAATAGAAACAAAAGAATGAGAAGTGAATCATTCCTCTTCATTCTTTTAACTGAGTTATTCAGTGTCTATATCGTATTCAGGTGAAAACCACAGAAGGAGGGGACTCTGAATGAAATGTGATAAATGAGCGTATTTTGTGTGACAGCCCTTTGTTTCTGTCTTTGATAGCCATTTTAATTTTAGATTCAGTCACGCAAGTTGAGGGAGGAGTTATGGTTAGGAGAAAAAGAAGGGGAGAAAATCGTCTGCAGCTTTCATGTTACTCACGGACACATGATAAGGTTGACTGATTTCATTAAGTAATAAATTTATTTTTGAGGTTCGGTTTATTATGATTCAATCATTATTTGGAGTTGGCAAGCTTCAATTAAGTATCATAATTTGGAAAAAAAATGGATTCCATTTGTATTATTCTGATTTTTGTTTTAAGAAATAAAATGAAATAATAATTATGTTTACTTGTTTATGTAGCTGAGCTCAAAATGGAAGTTCTTCGAGAAAGAGAATTGCGAGAGACTCTTGAAAAACAATTGCTTGAAGAACAAAGAACAAGAAGTAAGTGCAATTTCTTATGAATTGATTTTAAAAAAAAGAATAGAAGTTGGAATGGGCAAGTTTCATTTTTATTAATCGAAGGCATATTATTTAACTTATTGAATTTAATTAGATTGACTCACAGCTGAATTTTTTGGAACTAGATACTTTTAGAAATTTACATGGGAAATATTTTATTTGATTCACAAAAGTAAAATATTACTGGATATAATTAAGTTTATTTTATTAGAATTTATTGTATCAAATAAACTATTAAATTATGATTTAAAATTAAAATTTTCTCTATTAAAGCTTAGTGTGAAAGATTATATCAATGTTAAAGGAATTGCAAATCAAAATTGACTAAAGGTTTGATCCTTTAAATTAATTAATAGCATTATTAGTGTAGTTATTAAGAGTAAGGCATTAAGTTTAACGTAAGAGATGTCAGTATTCTGTTACTGAAGAATATAGGCTATAGATGCATTCTATCAAGTATATTAATTGTTTGTATAAGTTCGTTGATTTAACTGAATTGAATTATAATTCCACTTTAAACTACAGTACATTTATAATTAAATGCCAAAATGTTTAATCATGATATGAAAATAATTAATAAAAAAAGTTTTATTGTATTCCATCTGATTCTATGTTTAATAAATTTTAATTCTGTCAAGATTTTAATTTAATTTATTTAATGAATTAAAACATGAATTTTTGTCATCAAATTCTATATATATATATATATACCCCATGTATAATACATTTAGAAAGCTCTAATGGTTTTTACTGTTATTAAATTACACAAAAGCAATGAATGTTTCAGTAACGGCAGAAATGGCTGAAAGTCTAAAATCCTAAAGAAATTTATTTCTTTATCGAAGTGAAAGAATTAAATTAATTATATGAAAATAAATTTTGAAATTTAGAATTAAAAAATTTTATTGTTTTGTTATAGAATTTAAACTTTACGAAACTGATTGCAACTTTATAGTTAGCACTTTTGAGTTTCAAATATAGAATTAAGCAATTTTAAATTAAAAAAAAATAATTTACCCATCTTATTCAGTTATATTTGATATTATTTTTAAAAGTAACATCATAACATCGGTTTAAAACTAATTTCATTGCATTGATTTTGAATTTTTGATTGCATTTAAATTTCTTAATATACATAAATTCCTTAAAGCATCTGGCTGAATTCTATGGAAGTAATTTAGAGTAATTTTTTTAAATGTTTGCAATAGCATAATGGCGAATCTATAAAAAAGAAATAATGTTATATCACCATTTATTTTACACTAATTAAAGTGATAGTTGTATTTATTGTGAACTTATTATTATGATTGTGAACAACTTCTGGTAATTAGATTTGGCGTCTACATATTTTTATACAAAAGGACTTTACTTATAAGTTCTGATTAAGCGTATTTTTGATTTTGAAAAATGTTACTTTATATTTTAAAATTAAAGTTCATTCTCTCAAAACAAAGCTGTTATTAAGAAAAGAAACCGTTATAAATAAAATAACAAATGCTTCTCGAAATATCCGAAAGAATCATCAATTTCTGAAGTTAATTTATCTCAAAATACATATTTCTATTTTCAATGGAGACCATTTATTTTTCTTTCATTCTTTTTTTGTTTTCGCATACTTCTATTGTTTCTAGAAATGCAAAACAGATAAATAAACCCAAACCCGAAGAACCAAACGATAAAAAAAGCTCAGCTCATTAGTAAAAAAGAAAAAAAAATCTTCTGCAATAAGTTGTTATAAATGGTTCTTCGATTAATTCGTTTTTCGTTTTGACAATTTTGCTGCAGTTACTGAACCATCTTTCCTTCTGCCGATGCTCGGCATATATCATATGCCGATTCCGAAGAACCATTCTTTTTTTGTACGGCGCTTGCAATTCTTCATTAGTTTCGGTTCCGTTTTTACCCCCGCTGCTTGCATTGTCATCGTTTTCGCAGAATAAATGAAACCCCTTTCAGAACTTATGGATTGGATGTGAATAAATGAAAGCTAGTGACGTATATAGGACCACCTCCTGTGAACATCGAACTGGTATTGTAAGATTTATATTTCTGGATGTTTTGTGTGTGCTTTGATTTTTTCCCCCTTTCCCCTGAAATTTTTTTCGTGAACCGTTATTATTTGTTACATCCCCTCATCCCTTCACTTCATGTTCTGTTCTTCCATTTATTTCAACGTATTATCTATTCACCTGTAACGTCGTTTGTAATCTAAAGAATATTTCGAAATTTTCTTAATCCTTTATTATTTATGTTTCTTTTTTTTGCGTCGTTTTGATTGCTTTCCTTTTTAAAAAAATAAAATTCGCATTTCTATCATCCGTCACGACATGTGCGACTGACAACTATTTAAAGAACCGTTATTTCGAATCTTTTGTTGGAGAAGAAATGGCTATGAGATTTTGATTTGCTTCGTGGGATTCTTTAAATTTTCTTGTGAATGCAAAATAATCTTTTTTTTAAATCTTTTTTTTTTATTTTCATCAAGTTCCGTTAATAAAGTCCTTTTTTTTCTTTTTTTTTGGCATGCAGATTTTTTTCCTCCAAGATAAATAAACATGTTCTTATTAGTGATTGTAAATGCGGTTTAAAATTCAGCATGTAATGAGAAATTTAAATTATATATTCATTACTAACATACCAGTATGAAATAAATTTGTTTCTCCCTTACATTGCTTTAGAAGTTTATTCAGAAATGAAAATAACTTGTTTTAATAATTTTAAAGTATTGATTTGTTTCGTATATATTAGCAACATTGCTTTGAAAGGTTATTCAGAAAAGAAAATACTTTATTGTAATCATTTAAAAGTATTGATTTGTTTCGTGAGATTTCATAAAATTTCTTTCTTATGCGAGTTCCGTTTTCATACTGCGCATGTTTTAAATTTTAATCTTGGAAGTATCTTTTTTAATATGAAGTTGTATTCTGTCATGATTGATTGGAAATGCAGTTAGTTTAATGTTCTAAGAATGAAGAAATATTTAAACATTTGGTGATAGTACATTATATTACAATCAGCTGCTTATCTGGGTTTTTGTTTAGTTCTCCGTACTAACTTACTGCTATCATTTTAAAGTTCATTTTGAAAGCTATGCTAATTTATAACGTCAGCAGATTTTACTAACCAACAAAGCAAAAATGCACTGAATTGGAAAGGTAAAATAATTTCTGTTTAGTTAGATTGAATTTAATATAATGTTAATCTTGATTGAAATGCATTTGTTTACTTATTTCATAACTTTTACTGAGTGCCCAATTATTCACTTCTGCTATTTCTAATTCTAACAATATTTTTAAATTAAAAAAAAATCTGATATTCAGTAAATAAAATATTAAAACTGTAAAAAACTCTAGTTAAAAAATTTTGGAAAAATAATCACTGAATATATTCTGAAACTATATATTCGACAACTATAGTGTCTGCAATTTAAAATTTATGCTATAAAATGCACTTTAGAAACTGGAGAGTTTCTTCTCAAATGCTTAACAGAAAGAAGGAAGCAATAAAAAAATAATAAAAGGAAAGATAAAAAAGTAACTTGGCAAATTGCTGAGGGCAATCGACGTTCGAATTCAGAAAAATGGAACATGTATCAATAACGAATCTGAAGAGAATATATATAAAAATACATATCAATAACCGAAAAATCCATCAGTTTTACAGAAAGCATTTGATTAAATCCCCCAGAATAACCAAACTATTTTCTGTGCGTTTATCTAGCGTTTTATCTATACTCACACAGCAAGAAAAACCACTGGAAAGAATGAGTCTCGAATTCAATCCACTATGGAGCTAATTCATCAACTCCACTGCATCATTCCGCCTCCATTTCCCATGATTCCCACTGGTTCCCTTATAAAAGCTTTCCCTTCATCATTTTAATACCTTATCCTCTATAGTTATTTAATGCGTATAATGTTTCGCCTCCTCCCCTCTCCAACGTCTGTCAGACCCCCCATCCATCATCGACAGTTCTCTTGACCATCGAGTTTGAGTTCCAACTGGGGGCCAAGTCAGATATTTGCCAATCGCTTAAAGGTCCATCTGTCTTGTAGTACGTGGCAGACGAAAAAACGTTGGGGGGAGGAAGGTATCCAGTTCGAGGAAGTGGTTGCCCATCTATAACTTCTTTTTTTCCCCTCCCCTCTTTCTTTTAAACAGTATTTCTTTCTTTAGATCTTAGGACTACTTCTCTCGATCAGTGATTATCGGAATGAATTGGGTTCAGTTCTAGAGAAGATGAAAGAATGTCGAGTCGATTCTACTGTGGAGTGAATTGATTTTCGTTGGATTGAATAACCTTTTTTTTTTTTTTTTTTCCCACCAACGAAATTTTATTTTATTATGTCGAAAGTAATCGTCGAAATTATATTTTGCCAACACTGCTTTATGATGATGATAGATAGCTAAATCAATTGTGTCTCAAGCAAAGATTTTCTCTTAAAATTAATTTTTGTGCCATATGTAACGATAATAATCAATTCTCTGAATAAGTAGGGTTTCCCTGTTTTTATAACCATAGACAAAACATTAGAGTATTCAATTCCTTTTATACAAAAAAAAAAAAAACACCCCTCTTCTTTTAAACTAAATTCTTTTTATACAAAACTAAAAACTCTTCTTCCAAACTAAATTCTTTTTCTTTTGAGCATTTCTAACTAAACTTATACATTTGTAGCTAATTCACTTGTGTTTTTTTTATTGAAATTTTTAAAGACAAGAACATCTTTTGTAACATGTAACAAGTTTGTAACATATGTATATACTGTGCTATAAAATGTAGTGCTTTCTGCCATAAAGTAATAAGGTGATGTAAAAGTAAAGGTATTTTGTGATTAAATGAACCTACTGCAAATGTCCAAGAATCAGCAGTATAGCGATAATAGGTAGCACCCAAGTTAAAATTTAATTATTTCGTCCGTTATCACCAGTCTTTTTAGGGCAAATTGTGGAAGAGACATGGTTTTATTTATTCGTCCTTTTATCAAATTTGACTTTAAAAAAATGGCATAAACTCAATGAAGATTTTGGTTCTGTGGCACCTTTTGACTTGCGTATGACACATTTTTGATTTCGTGGTTCTCGGTCGCTAAACTATTGCCAAAAACTCATCTCAAAAATGTAATCATAATAAAGTATTTACCATATCCTTAATAATAGTAAAATATAAGTTTATTTGAATATGAACGAGAGAGACTGATTTCTTATTCATCAAATTTGGCTAGCTTTTTGTCTTTATCTTTTGTGATGTAAAAAAAATGCAACTTTTTTTTTAATTTGTAAAATTACTGTGTTAAAAAAGCCATCATACATAATAAAAACATGTCTTCGTATTATGTGCTTCATGAAAGTGCTCTATTGAATTGCTGTAGATAAAATTTTATTCTTTAGCTCTTTCCTGCTAAGTACTGCAAGTACATGCTCCATTGAATTATTGACAATATTTTTTTCTCTCTCATTAATTTGGTGCTATTGTACATCTCAAGTAAGAACTCCGCATGTACTGTTGTTGACAATATTCTTTTCGTACACACACACACACACACACACACACACACACACCTATATTACTGATAAGTTCTCTAGTCTTAGATTATTGTTTTGAGAACATTATTTAGTTGGCACTGAATTTGCTTATACAGCTTTACTTTCATTCTTGTGTGTTTTATATATATAATCTTAAATAGTTCGTTTTTAGTATAAAGCTCTTAGATCTTTCTTTAAAATATATAATAAAAGCTTTGGATGCTCCTATTGTTTCAAAGTATAAATGGACAGCATGAAGTCTTGATACACTTGGTTCAAATTAACAAATAGAAAAATTTAAAATAATGTGATTTCTAAGATTATAAACTTTGATTCGATTATTTATTTCTGGAAAATATATATCACTGTTTTCTTCGTAAAACTCTTAGCATCCAATTAACAACCATAAATATTATTTGAAAAGTTTCAAAAATTTCCTTTCAATTTATTTTTGATTAAATAAAGTTATTCATTCAGTCTTGTTTCAATGCTGTTTGTAACATTAATTATATTAAAAATTTCTTTTTACAGAAAATATTTAATTTAAAACCTAGTTCCCTTAATTTTTAAATGATTAGATTAAAATTCCCTTTTGAAGAATTAGTAAAATAATGTCCAGTATGAAATTGTTTACAGCAAAGTAAGGCTGCATTTAACATCGAAGTAAACTCTCACTTTCATAATTTTGTGTTTATCTAAGAAATGTTTCAAATTCACCATCACGATATACCTACTTCAAACTTTCCCCTATATGCCCTATTCATAATGCTCTTCCCACCTCCTCCCCCTGCATAAAAATTGTCGATATATGATGAAGTCATAAATGTTGCGAGTGTCCAGATTTTAATTTTCATCGTCCCACACATAAGCATTTATTTTGTGTGTGCTTTTGTCAGAAATCTACAAATCTGGTATAAAGATTATACACTTAAAATTTATTTTTCGGTCTCGGGGTGGTTTGAAATGTGAAGATTCGTCAAAATCTCGAGTTAGATTTTCTTTTTTTTTATTTGACGTTTTTAATACTTTGTATACATCGTGTACCAGAAAGTAAAAAAAAAAAAAAAAAAAAAAAAAAAGAGGCTTTTAACATTTAAGAAACCCAAACAAAAGATTGATTTTTTTTTCTAAAAAGGTATATGAACAAACTTATAAGTAAAATAAAACTCACTATTTATTAAATCATTTGTTTGCCTTGGCCTCAAACTGTAAACAGAAATGTTTCAGAAGAGTTTTCCTATTGAATAATTCTGTTTTTCAATAATTTTACATATTATCCCGGAATCAACTTATCCGTAATTGCTACTTCACACAAAATCTTGAATAATTGTGATTTTATTTATTATTAGAACTGTGAAAATGTATACTTTTCTGGAAATTTCTTACATATAGAGGGTAGGTCTTTGAATATGAAACATGAAATGAAAAAAAGAATTAAATTCTAAATATTTCGTTTTGTTTTTCTTTTTAAAATGATTTGAAAGATAATTGCGAAATTCTTAAAAAAAATGCTTCCAATAACTGTTTTCTACTATTCCCTTTTATATTTAATGAACCGAAATTGTTCCTTAATCGCTACCAATAAAATATAAAAGTACTTTTTTTTCCCCACAAATATATTGGAGATTTCACTTACCAAGAACATTTTTCTCTGACTCTTAACGGGCATTAAATCGTTCCGCACTTATTTCAGAAACGAATGAATCAATCTCCAGATAAAAAAAAAAGATTAGGAATTGATACGATCACACAGATAGATATAACTACCATCTTTGGATCCCTTTAAAGGATATATTTTTTCGCTCTCCATTGACCTATACTTCTTTTTCTCATTGTGATTTCTTTACTATTTTTTTTTCTTCACCAATCTAGATATATATTTCTTTGTGTATTTTCTCTTACTAGAAGGAAACTTTTGGCGAATAACAAGCGGAAAAACTCCAAACGACAGAAAGATTAATCGCTTTTTCACACGTCTGAAGGAGGGAGGGCTGGACTGGGGAGTTGAATACGAAAGAAAGAGGGAGCAGAGAAAAAAAAAGAGAAGTAATGCAGAGAAAAGTAGAGAAAACTTTTCCTTTCTTGCTCGAAAAAGGAGGAGAATTGCACTGAGAAAATCAACACTGTTCGTGTTGAGGTCCACTGCGCTTGTGTTTCCTCCTTAACTCCTTCAGAGGGGAAAAAATTACCTCGGTTGTTTTAAAATGTTCTGTTTTCGGATTAGAAATGATGGAAATCGAACATTTTTTCCTGCGTTTTCAGCTACAATTTACAATGGAAAAATATGTAATTTTTTTTAGATGAATTTCCTTCCTGAGTTTTTAAATGCAAACATTCAGCTATCAGAGCTGAGGATAACGTTTCGTTTTTGGATCTATAAATAAAAACAGGTTTTAAGTTTAATAACAAAATGATATTCAGGCTATGTTTTATTACTATTGCTTATCAATTAATATGACGGAAGCATGTTTTATTAGCATTGCTTATCAATCAGTTGACGGAAATTCACAAAACATGTTCTGCCATTTTTTTCAGTATTTTATAATATACGCTATGGAATAAAACTATATATAATATATCTTGGCAAGAATAATGCTTTTTAAAGTTTATACAATTTTAAAATTTTAATCAGGTTGCAGACTTAACTTTATCTTTGCCTCTCCTTAATTTACGAAAGATATTGTTTTTGGTATTATGGATTTTACTAATTTTACTATCTTTACTAATAAAATTTTCATAGTTATTTTTCAAGATAGATATCTGGGTTACTTTCTAAGGTGAATATTCTAAATTAGCTTAAATTTCAATCAAAAAATTTATTAATAGTAAATAGTAAATGAATAATATTCAAAACTAAATGTAGGAAAAAATACTTATATGAATGTTCAAGGTGACCGAAAAATAAATCTCGTTGTTCTATGACATCTACAGTTAAAACTAATGAAATCGGATATCACATGTAGATTGTGGAAAGAATGAGAAAATGAATTGTTTAAAGAAAAACTAATTTAAAAAATCACCTATAGGAAGAAATATAGTGCTTTTGAACAAAAGCCGATCAGTAATCACAATAAAGATACAGAAAATCAGTCACGTAAAATTCTAGATAAGATAAAGATTTGGCATTCAGAAGTGAATGTTATGCAATATGAAACTTATAGAAACATTTTTTTAAATCAATATTAAAGTAAATGCCTACGCCAATATTTCCAATGTGCTGATCTTTCCTGTACACAAGATATTACATCAAAAACATTTGGTGCTTTGCGGAATATATCCTACAGTGCGCATATGAAATGTGGTTTCCATTCATTAATTTTAATTGTAGATGTCTCTAAACAACAGAAGTTATTTTCTAGCCACTCGGCATTTATTTCTAACGATAAAATCAATTCATGTTCATGCAATACACGTCAGATATGCTTTGCAAATCACATTTTGTTCATTATGTAAGAGAAAAAAAAAAAAGGACGCGCTGTCTCACAGCTTAGTAGAAAAGTATGTATAGTTAGATTACTTGTCTACTAACATTAGTCTTACATGTCTGTGAAGTTCTATGAATTTTGTCCCAGAAGAGTTCGCTAAATTATCTTGTTGAATAAGATTTTCTGTGCCATAAATTCCATTACTTTCATCAAAATACTACTAGTATCCAATTTTCTAATCTCTTTTGAACTTAAAAAAAGGTTATTTATATTTGCAAAAAACAAAAAAACAACAAAAAACAAAAATATTTTTCTTATAAACTTTTGAATTTTGGTGGATTGAAATATTTGTAGTTAACGTGCATTTATGCAATAAAAAATATTTACGCTTTGCTATTCAATACGCCAATTAATCACTTGAAGTCTTTTTTTTTTTCCAAAATACTGTTGAAAGGGTTTAAAATTTTCGTTTCTTACAAATATAAAGAAATACTTTTTTTTTTCTTTCTTTTTAACTTTTATAATTCCGTTGCTGCTTAAATTCCGTCGAAAAAAATAACATAGAATCCTTTTGACGCGTTTGCATATTTTCATGTAACTTCGGATTACTTTGAAGATCATCTATGATTAATTCGTCATTAACATCGACAAGATATTCTTCTCTTTTTTTTCATCTCTATTACTTTTTCTTCTTCTTCTTTTCGCGATTTTCGCTTTTCCGAATTCGTCGTATTTATTGAAAGCAAATACCACCAAAGTTATTCAACATACAAACGATAAAGTGATAAAAATAATAAAAAGAAGTAAAAAAAATGAAACAAACGGAAAAAAAATGGAACAAAAGCTGCCGAATGGTTTTACGAGTCTATTCCGGAAAAGATTGCCATTTTTCGGCCGTAATTATAAATAAAAGAAAAACGAAAAAAAAAAAAAATTCGGCAAACCTTAGAGAAGATCTTCCCACATTAGAAAAAGATTCCTAAAAAGTAAACAAAACAAAACGTAACACACACATGCATAGAAAAAAAAGGGGGGGGGGGGCGCCTAATAAGAAATGAAGTAAAAGGAATAGTTGGAGGCGTGGTTATCCTAGTGATCGGATACTGATGAGAAGGAAGCAAAAATGATAACAATAAAAATCATACGTGAAAAAACACAAAGCGTTCTTGGGACCGAAAAAAAAATCACAAAGAAAATATAAAAGAGGGTTAGACAGAGTGCGGACTCATTTATCAACGTCAAGGGAAGGAGAAACTTCGAGCATCCCCCACCTGCTCACTCCCTCCATCCCCCTCATCTCCGCTGCATCTTCTCCGGATCACTACGGATCCCATAAAATGCCAGTGACATCTGCTGAGGGAAATACGCACCTCGATTCGAAACATCCCCTAGCTCACGCCATCCATGCCCTGCTGCGTCATCGTTTGCACAAATGCAGAAGAAAGTGTTACAGTTTTTTTTTTTTTTTTTGCGCTATTCTGTCCTCTATCCCCTTCTCCCTCATTGCATCGGCCGGTTACAGTTATTTTTTTGGTCATAGTTTTTACCCCTCCTCCCATCTATGCGTGTCTGATGTCTTAATGAACTTCATTACTACTATGGCACTAGCGGTCTTGGATGGAAGTATTGTATATCTTGTTCGACTTATTGTTCGAATTTGAATAGGCATAGGATGGCGAATGTTAATTCACATTAGTGTATCATCTGTTCGATTGTATAAATTTAACCACATAAAATACGTAATATATCGAAGTTATTATATATTTTATGTCGAAATAGTTTCATTTAATCATACTATTTAAATTTTTCTTAATGCTTTAACTTCAGTGCAATGCGGTTTAGTCCCCCCCCCCCTCTTTTTTTGCCTTGTCATTGTTCGGTTTCGTAATTTTTGTAGGCATTTTTTTTACCCTTCTTTTTTATCTATACGTGTCTAATATCTTGATGGTTTTATTACAACTTTCGTACCAGCGGTACGAAAGTTGTAATAAAGCGGTTGCTGATTTGTGGAAGTACAAATCAGCAAATTATGCTGCTGCACTCTATATTATATACCTTGACCGACGTATTTTTCGATTTTGAATTGAAAATAATTAGCATTATAATTTACTCGCAATTTCAAAAGTTTAGCGTCATAAAATATGTTATGTATTGTAGTCATTTGCATTTAATCAGGTGCTATTAATTGTTTCTATTGTTATGTCGCGCTACTATTGTTGTGTTTTAACTACGATGGGCATCATTTCTATGAATGGTGAAGAAAATGTTACTGGATTTTTTTTCCTTCTACTCCTTGTTTAACTTCTTCATTGTACCTGTCAAATTTTTGTCTTTTTTGTATAATATTTGATCCTTTTCCCAATCATATGTATTTGATGTCTTAATGAACTTTCTTACCACTGTGGTGCAACCGTTGTCTAACAGTACTGTTTCAGCACTGAGTAATGTTTCAGTTTGAATACGCGTGCGGATGTGGAATTATAATTCACTTTAGAATACTGCTCTACAGTTTTGTAGCTTTTGCCTCTTAAAATATATTAAGCATAATAATCAATTTGATTTAATCATGTGATATTCAGCTGATAGTGATATTTTAAATGCGATGTATTTAAACATGATTGCCTAATGACTTCTGCTACTTATAGTAGTATGAATTTCGTAAAATAATTGATTTATTTACGAAATGTAATAAATAACAAGATTAACTAACTATAAATAACTTTGATTATATGTATAATAAAAAACTAGAGAAATAACCTGTGTTATACAAGAAATATAGTTATCATATTTAATGACAATTAAAACTTATATTGAGCTCCTTGATTATTGAACTGCACATTATTATCTGTTATGTCATAAACTATTACAAACTTATTGAGATGTCAATGCTAATGAAAGAAATTGTTAGTTCAATAAATTAAGAAAAAAAAATAACGCATAAAAAATTATAGTTACCATAGTATATAGTTACCATATCATATAATTACTATATTTATCGTCTTTTATATACATACATACATCTATATATATACATATGTACATCAAAAATTATCATATATATATATATAGTTACCATATTATATAATCACCATATATATCGTCTTTTAAATACCTACGTTGTCAAAACTTACAATGAAATGTTTTAATTTTGAACAAGCAAATTATTGCTCATGCTAAATAAAATAGATTTTTTTTTTTTTTACCGTCTGTATTCTATTTTCAGATAACCATTCTTTAGTAACATTCGAACTTTAAAATGCTTTCAACATTTGTCTTATTTAATTCAAATTCTTCAACTTGACCTAATGATTTCTATTTAAGTTATATTTATTTTCGCAATTAGAGTAGTACTAGTTATCATCTGATTATTAGCACTAGTTATCGCCTTAATCTTGCAATCATGGATCTGTGATCAATTGATTTAAATTGTTAATACCTGTTATGAAAAGATAAATGAAAGCTTCGACAGTGAAATAGTAAACAATGATGGGCGTAGATACTGCAGAGGTCAAAAAAAAAATCAATGTTATTTTATTAAGAAAAATATTATTTGCCCAGCAATATAAATAATTTGGGGACTAAGGATTTTAAGCAACAAAAATAATTAAATCTCATTAAAGACATTTGCTTTTATGTGTTTAGACAAATTAATTACTTCAAAAATCCTACCTCATCACCTAAAAAAGTTTTTCCCCCTTCAGTTTTTCGACGATTTGTATTTTTGTGCAGATTAATGAGTGATTATTTCTCTTAAAATCTTCTTCGATAAATATTTGCGTTAATTTTGAGTAAATTCTGAGAAATGTTTTTACTGAATTGTGGTTTCAGAGACCGATGATATATATCTACTTTAATGAAAAAGTAAACAAAAAGTTTCTTTTTATTGAAACATTGTTTTAGCATAATGATTCTACGCATGTATAAACAAGTTTCGTAATAGAACCAACAAAGAATCTCTTAATTAAAGAATTTTAGTCTTGATGAATTTTAGTTAAGTCTACATGTATGTTTAGTTAAAACTACATGTATGGAATTTAATAAAAACGTTTACAAATATTAATTAACTCAAGCTTATTTATTCAAAGATTAGAAATATTGACATAAAAATTCTAGTTCATTAAATACAAAATGCAATGTTTAATAAAATAGTTGCATTCATATTTAGAGCAATTATTTTCCCAGCGCTGAATTTATTTACTTGATGATAAAGAAAATTGAACCTTTCCTATCTGTAAATTTTTCTCAAAATATTTTCGGATTTTTAAAAAAAAATTTCTTAAGACTGCTTTATACATAAAACATTTCTCTCAACATTCATTGAGACTTGCTTTTAATATTTTTGGCGCACTGTGCTTAAGGTAGTTCTATATGATAAAATAACGAATTTTTTTTCTAAAAAATTTATAAAATTATATAACAAAAATTTAAGAACGTGATTATAATATTATGTTTGTAGTATAATATCTTTCTCATTAATTCTAGGGCGTATATTTGTAATTGGTTTAGAGTTTGTGCATTTTAAGAAAATATGTATTTTTTATTTTGAAAATATTCCATCTTTGTACACTAAATTCTATTTGCTTTCAAATCCAATTTAAATTTAATGAGCATATTTAGTTTACTATTCATAATATTAAATATTCGACAGATTATACTATTTTTTGAATTTCAAAATATGCTTTAGAAAAAGTAAATTATCTTCTAATTCTTTTTTAGTCGCTTGCTTAGTCTAAGGATTTGAAACTTTTATCATACATTCTCAATCCACATGACAAATATTCTTTCGATCAAATATTTATATAAATTTAATGTAAATAAGGAACTGAACGGTATAACAAACTATGGGAATTTCAATTATTTAAATTTAGTTTAATTGTAGTAATGAACTGTATTGAAACAACTGGAAGGTTGTTTGAAAATGAAAAATTCTTTGAACCCTGATCAGATGATGAGGACAATATTTGAACCAGATATATAAATTTCCGCGCTGCATTGTTTATAAAAGCTTTTAAATGAAATGACGGAAGCCAAGGAGATTTCTTCAATACAATTTTGGTTATTGATGTTAGAGAATATGATTGATTTTAGGCTGTAAATTTTTTAAATTTCTTTTAAGGATAATTACTTATAAATTAAAAACTTTTGCTATATGCGAAGGCTAATTGCATTGGTTAGTGAATTTAAAGGGAATCAGCAGCTTAGAAGGCGGGAACTTGTAATTGGTTTAGAGTTTTCATCACAAGTTTTCTTCTTCTTCAGTATGTCAGTATTGTTGAAAAAATCATTTTGAAGCAAAGAATTTCAGCAAATTTTGTTGAATAATTGTCCGATGTCGAGGTTGCAACAATTTTTTATACGAAAACTTTACCATCTTCTGATTGATTAAATTTCAATAAATCTGCCTTTTATGGGCATATCTTACAAATTTATGATGTAATATTCTACAAAATTCACTACACGCAATGAATTCAGTGCTTCAGAAGCTTAAGAAGCATTGTAATATCAAAGGCTTAATAATTGTTTATGTTGAGGTTTCGTTTAAAATGTCAATCATTGCATTATTTTCTCATTTATAAGCTGTTTTTTTAAGTTGTTAAAAAAATTTTTGTCCGAAAAATTTTGTACTTCAAATTGTTGTCAATTTTGTAGTTATGAAAACTTTTTCATCTTCTGATTGATTAAATTTTAATAAATTTGCGATGTGTGAGCATATCTTGAAGATTTATGATATGATAATCTACACAATTCACTACACGCAATGAACTCAAAGGCTTAATAATTGTTTATGTAGAGTTTTTATTTATAGCGTAAATCAGTGCAGTATTTTCTCATTTATAAACTGTTTTTCAAAGTTGTTACAAAATTTTTTTTGTCCGAAAAATTTTGTAGCATGAAAGCATTTTCATCTTCTGATTGATTAAGTTTCAATAACTCTGCAATATGCACGCACATATTACAAATTTTATGATGTGATATTCTACAAAATTCACTACACTCACTAAACTCAATGCTTCAGAAGTTTAAGAAGCCTTGCAGTATCAAAGGCTTAATATATCCACTGCAGTCATAAATATTTTTTGTGAAATAGAATCTATCGCTATGTATGCGGAGTAAGTAAAACGAAAAAACTTAACAAAAAAGAATTATTCAGAAAGAAGTCGAAATTTTTCTAATTGTTATTTTAGAAATCTTTAATTCATTGCTTGAAATAGCACAAAAGACATCCTTTCCTCTATCTATTCTGTTGTAAAACGTTTTCTGATTTGGAAAGTCAAATATACCTTTTTTTTCCCTTTTACCTCTTTTCTGTAATAATAGCAACCCTCTCCAGCTCTTGAATTTTCTTTTTCAAGTTAGATCCAGTAGGCTGCTCAGTCGAAATATAACACAAATAAAAATTAAAAATAAGAAGTGGATTAAAAGGAATTCTTTTTCTTCCCCCCAAAGAAGAACAGAACGAAACGTTCTCATGTGTGAGAGGTAGAGAACACTGAAAGGAGGACAAAACGGACAAAAAAAAAAAAAAAAAAGACTGAAACAGATCAAAAGTTTTCAAGGGACTTACTCGCAAGGAATTCAAAACATTTCTTTTCAAGGGTGATCTCTCGTATTGGATTCTGTTGTACTTTAAGTTGTACGTGGGATGAGTACAGAAACTACTTTTTTTTTAAAAATGTCAATGTTGCAAAAAGACAACCGCTAAAAAGTCGTTGAGTTAGGAAGAAAGGAAAGAAAGAAGTAAAAGCAATGAATGAATGCAAAGATTTTTTTTGTTTTTTATAAGTATTATTCAGGATAGAATCATTGTTAAACTTCTGTTCTTATGTGAACTAAATTTAACTGAGGAATTTTAAGGCATTGGAATTTAATGTTGCTTTATTTAATGAGTTTTTCATATATTTGCATTAAATTCATGGTTTCTTATATGCATTTTAAAACTTCAACAGCGAAATTGTATTTGTTAATGAGAGTAATTACCGATGAATTATTTTCTTACCTTTCGTATGCCTTTGCATAATAGGGTAAATTGTTTCTTGTTCTTTTTTACGGTTAAAATCCTTATATGCGGTTGCATTTGTTGACATAATTTATATTATTAATTAATTGTTTTATAATTTATTAGCCGCCTTTGGCGACCAACCGGTTCGCCAGTATTACCGCTCGCAACAATTTTCAATTAAATATTTTAAGTAACTGGTCTCTTAATAGATTCTCAAACAAAACATTTTTTAATCTTCAAATTTTGATAGTCATACCAAACTTATACTGTTGTTTAGATCGTGTCGTTCAATTTACTATATATATTTTGCTAATTTGTTGTCATTTCCGGTAAAACTTCAACTTTAATTTAAAGTGGAAATGATGAAATTACAATTAATATAAAGATATTTTTTAATAAAACTAACCGTTTTATTTTATTTATCATCTCTATTGTTATTTATTTATTATTATTATTATTGAATGTGAGTATTGCAAACAGAATCGCTCGGTATTAAGTTTTATGTGAACTACAAAATATTTTTCATAATTTATGTAATATCTCAAACAATAATTCAACAAAAACTTCTCAGATTCAGCATAAAATTCAGTTTTTAGTTTTGCTTTCAAAAGGATTAAAATGAAATCAATAATAATATTTTGTTCCGACCTATAAATATATTTCAAAAATTATGAAGTCTAAATTTAATGCTGTAAGGTATCATATTCTGAGAAATATTCTGGACACACCAAATTTTAAATAAATGAATGAATGTTTCTATTTTCCACGATCAACTAAGACTGATTTTTGATGTTTTGAATGTTAAAAATTTAGAAAAACTCAACATTTTCATAATCTTAGGCCAATTAATCTTGAGAAACCTGCACGCTGATTGACGTATTTTCTTTGAAACGATCGATGGAAAATCTAAAATTATCCTTTTTTTATTGAATAGTGATATTCAAATTTTCATTCATCAGTCAGTTTAAGTGATTAATTTAGTTGATTGGAAATTAACTCTTTTTATTTAAAATACTAATGTTTCAAGAACATTTTGTTAATCGTGATTTCCACAGCAGAAGTTTTACGTAAAATCAAAAATTCATTATTTATTGGAGCATTTATTGAATCAAGTTACATAAAATATAATCATTTTCCATTTAGACCATTTTAGCATATCTGTGTCTTACTAAAGGTTTACAAATTAGCTGTGTGGCCCTGATTTGAATGGATATCCTGTTGATATTAAACAAAACTTGCCTTAAAATAAAACTGATTTATTGGATTAATAATATAGAGAGTGTAAAAGATCATAAAATAATTTTTCTTGAATTTATTTTTTAGAAAAAATAATATTTCATATTTGTTTCATTTCCTACAGACACGTGCCGAAAATTATATTTTTGCAGATTTTATTTCCAAAAAGATTTAACTTATTTTTAATTGGAGCTTTAATCAATGTGATGGCAACACTTTGAAAACAGCTAATTTTTTCCCATGAATGCGAAACGCGCTCGTGCAGCTTAAATTTTATTTTTATTTTGTACGAAAAAAATTGTTGAAAAATATAGTTAAAATATTTATTTAAAAATTCATTAAAAATAGAAATTTAATTTTAAGGTTAAAACATTGGTATCATTTAAAAAATAAATTTTTGATCTTTAACTTCATGTAAAAATCTTTTTTGTGCGGTATTATTTTCGGAATTTATAGCAGAAACACGTCAAAATTTTGCTTAATTTTTAAATAAATAAAATTCTAATTAAAAATTCGAAAAAATAACCCCCAGGTGCACATTCCCGGCCTCCTTCGTATACACATGCCAACTTTGGTAGCTGTAAGTTGAATGGTCTGGCCTGTAGAGCGCCAACACACACACACACATTGAGCTTTATTATAAGTATAGATTAGCAGATTTTGAAAAGTGTTGTCCTTCTTATGTCATGTTCTCAGTCAATTGTTTGTGAATTGTGAGTTAAGATTTCATATTAGATTAGATAGAATGTCTTAGTAATTAAAATCGGCAAATGGTAAATTGTGTTAGTTTGGTTGTGTATTTACAAATTATGGAAAAGAATTCAACGGGAGATATGTTGAATTTTTATTCATCAATGTGCAACCTTTTTCCTTTTTGTTCAAAAATTTCATTAACATCATGACGCATTGCTTCTCTGACTTTTGTCAATGTGTCTTCTAGTCAATTTCAAATAATCAGTAGTTAAAATCTAGTCGTCGTGTTTATGCATTACAGAACCGCCACGCCCATTTCTTCCTAGTATGATGTTTCAGTGTATGAATTTAACGACTTATTTGTTTATTTTTCACATAATTTGTAAATACCTAACTAATATAATGCAATTTACCTTTTGGTGCTTTTAATTGCCGCGACCCTAAACTTTCTACAATTCACGATTCAAAAACAATTGATTTAGAATACGAACAAAGGCAGCGTCTTGGAAAGGAATTTCTATGAATAATATTAAATATATTTCCAAAAGTATTACCTATAGATAGAGGTAATAGAAACAATTAATCATTTTTTTCTTACCTTGGTGATTCCTGGAACTGCGTCATAACCTAAACTTTGTTTTTCTATATTAAAAAAAAATTATAACCTCAGGAATATAATGAATCAGAAGAGACTATTTGCAATTGAAATGATTTCAAGGATAGTACGCAAATATATTATACAGAAGGATTAAAAATCCCACCATCTCGACGATTGCATTGCTCAACACTCTCTTCTGAAAAGACTGCAAATGCTGCTCTTTTAAATAATATAAGTGGCCATAAAATATTTATAATAGGCCATAAGTATAAATAGAAGGAAAAGAAATTGTGGATCTCACAATGTTTATTTTTTCACAATTTTTATTCCGCTAGAAATTTCATGTTTTGCGTCCTAATAATCTCAAATTAAAAATAATCAATAATAGAGAAATGTTTATCATTTAGCTGATATTTGCACTGAATTTCTTGTAAATATATGAAATCGCGATTTACAGTTACTTATTTGTTTTGTTTAATTATTTTTGGAAGGTAGGTCGACTTACCCCGCCCCTCCCC
>JAPMOR010102524.1:56940-117777 GCA_026543865.1 Argiope aurantia | reverse complement strand
TGTATTTTATAACTATAGTCATAAAGAACTTAGTTGATAATATATATCTGTTTGTCTCATCTAGATTCTAAAAAACGATAAGGAAAATAACAATTTTTGTTTGAAATATAAAGTTTTATTTCACAGAATATTTATGAATATTTTTAAATTACGTACTGTCAGATTTGTCAATTATATTTAGGAATATTTAGGTTTACTTCATTTAAGATTATGAAAGACTGTGTAGCCTATTTTTAAGTACAAAAGATATTTGTTTCTGAAATCCAGTATTAAAAACTCTGCTCATTATTGTTTCTAATCCACGGAGAAAGATTTCAATAAAATTGTTGATTCTTTTTTTCCAATCAACGTCCAGTCACTGAAGTAAATTTACATCACTATCTAAAAAAATAACAAATTTTATAAAATATTCTTGAAGTCTTTGTTAGATTCTCATTTCCAACAAAGTATTACCGAGCTTAAGTTTCGACAGATAATGACATTAATTCCATTCATGATGTTTCAGTAGACAATCCAACTATAGAGT
This sequence comes from Argiope aurantia, assembly GCA_026543865.1. Taxonomy (NCBI): domain Eukaryota; kingdom Metazoa; phylum Arthropoda; class Arachnida; order Araneae; family Araneidae; genus Argiope; species Argiope aurantia. Next base: position 117,251 of record JAPMOR010102524.1, on the reverse strand, counting down.
TGGTACAACTACACAATTTCCTTTTCGGGACATAAAAGTCCCTCCTCTATTCTAAATGGCATGCATTTTTTTCCTATTAAAGTACCTCTCTCTGTGCCATAGAATAGAATAGTCTCACTACGTAATGTCTATCTCCAGCAGAACTTCATATGATGCGTTTCGAATTGTCTCCAGTTAAAAGTCAATGACACAAGACAAAAGTCTGCCATTTCTGTCATTTCGTCTCCTGCAATCGTATCGTCCGGCGTAATGTCGGTCCAATGTCGTAATTCATCGGATTTCCGATATCGTAATCCGTTCCGCTTCCGTCGTCCGAGTGACAAAGTCCCGGGGAAGTATAAAAATAATCATAACCGTTTCGCCAGAGCGAGAGAGAAATACGAGCGGTCCCTTTTTCGAATGGATGTTACGATTTTTATGTACCGCTGCCTTTTCTGCCCGGGTTTGTGTGCGTGCGTATATATATATATATTGGAGTCATATATATTTGTAAGGGAATTGGAAATAAAAGGGCACTGTGGGGATTTTTGCGGCGCTAGATATTAGGGCTACTGTTCCGAAAAAGCGTTGCGACTCAGCTGTGGTCTGCTGATTATGACGTCATTCTCTAGCCTTTTATAGAAAGCCAGGCTGAGGACAACACTGGTGTGTTGACTAACAAACTATATGAAAGCAGACTGAATATGTTTTAATATAAAATGTTCTCAAGTATAGAAAATCTCTTGTGTTTTTACCTGCAGACATACGCAAATAATTTTTTTTTTAATTTTAAGGATTCCTTTTATAAAATGCATAAGAATATATGATGTTATGTAAATAATTTAGGATTGTAAAATTTGTGGCAAGAACTTATAAAAATATATTTATACAACAAAACATAAACTGATGACATTGATGCATATTTAATTTACTAGAATATACAAATTTTTTTAAGTATGTTCAAAAAATTAAAATGCTCTTTTTTATACTTGAAATACATCATAATTTTAACAGAAATGACAATTATATTGAAAATATGATTTCAGAATTTTGAACAGAATAATTCCGCTATTTTTTAATAAATTTTTCTTTGAAATTTAAATGATTGATTATTTAAAATTTTGAATGAAATTAAATGAAACAAAGAATATTTTTATTTTAACCGAAAAATGAAAACAAATATTATGATAGCAAAGTGTTTCAATAGTTGCTTACATAATTTTAGAAAAACACATTGCAATATTAAACATATTAATAAGAACAAAGAAAACGTATGTTGGTGGATTAGTTAAAATAAAGCCATTAAGTTAAATTGAACTTAAATTGTATTTATTTGAATTTCTTTCGGCAAACAATAACGAATTGATGTTAACAGATCTCAGAAAAATAAACATTTTTGTTAATGATAATAACCTCACAGCATTCAATTTATGCAAGATTAACAAAATTGTATTGTTTGAATATTTTATATTTTTATCAGGACTAATTTTAGAAGAAAATTGACTCTAAAACAATAATTTCATAAAATACAAACAAAATGGTATAATAAGATATTATACTATTTTGTTTCAAAATAGTATTCAAAATAAGAAAGAATAGCTATTAAAATCAAGACTAAAATTAGTTTTTGAGGAATATTTTAGTCGTTGGAAAGAAATGGAAAATATGGAAAAAGACTTAGTGAATTATTTTAAATAGTTATTTAATTTCTATTAAAGCGTTAAAAAAATTCTATAAATAATTTTGGACAGATTGTATATTAATATTTAAATATTCTTTTAATAACCTATTTCACATTTCAAGTCGTAGATTTCTCATGTCACTTTCACTCTAACCTGGAGATCTCCTTTCTCGACTCAAGGCCTCCATGGAGTTCAACCCTACTTTATTCGCTTTTCAACTGCGCTCCTCGCACATTTCTCAAAAAGTTATTTTATTTATTTTCGCCAGAAATATATATTTCCGATTGACTTTATAGTTTTTTTTTCTTCCCTCACTGGAATGTTGGGGGCCATTTTATGCAGCTGTTGGAATAGTATTCACTTTTATGTTTTATGGTCCCTCGGAGGACTGTTGTCTTGCTTTTACTGTTCTTGTGAATTTGTCGCAGAATAAACACTTTAAAAAACACTCTATGTGCAAAATAAGAACTTTAAATTTCGGAGAAATTCCATTTTTTTTATTGCTTGGTTCCGACTTATAAATATTTTACTTTGAGAACGTAAATCAATCTTTTATTCTTACAATCCATAAGGCTAAGATGAAATAAACTTGAAGGCTAACTTTATTTTGAATGTCTCATTTTTCAACTTATTTTATTAAATAACTAAGCCAACGCAAAATTTGTAATTATTTATATGATTCATGAATTTTAAAAAATATTTATCTGTCAGGATTAGTCAAACGGCTTAATTGTATCAATATTAATAAAATTTGCCAAAGCATGTGGCTAAGTTCATCCCTATAAATTATTACTAAGTTTTAGATTAATATTTTCAGTTATTTCAGTTTATATTTTCAAATTAATATTTGAGTTTGATTTTTGTATTTATTTTATTTTTTGATACAAATTTTACTTATTTACGTGTTTTTTTTTTTACTCAACTTTGTGTTTTAATTTAATTAGAGATTTTTCTGTAAATATTTTGTAGAGCGGAATTTGATTCTGTTTACAGAAATCCGCGCAAACACTGGCAGTATTGTACTTCACATCATATCTTGTTTGGAAATTGGAAACAAAATATCTTTGTATCGTGACATTTTATAAGTTAATTATATTATATTTATAATTTATTATATTTATTTTATCATTCGATTTTTGAGCAGGAAATTAAATAAGTTATATTTATTAATATTTTAATAATTTGCTTGTCTTTTTATTTCTATTTGCAAACAAATTAAAATTATATAAGACACTATCTTTGGGCACCAAAATAAAATCGAAAACAATTTTGAATCTCCCAGTTCCTTAAATATTTATTTCTTTTAATTAAGCTTGGTTGCATTTTATCAAAAGTGTTACCTTTCTTGTATTCGAAGTATAGAGAAAATATTGTAATCCTCAAAAACTTTGTGCTCGAGATTTTGACAAATCTGCACATTTCAGACTTCCTGAGTTCAAAAACAGATTTTTGGAATTAAGTCTGTCTGTCTGTTTGCGAACACAATAAATGAAAAACACTTAAAGTTGAACATGTGAAATTTAGTTTATTGTAATTTATATGTTTTAGTAATTTACACATTTGTAAATTTCTATCAAATTTTGAATATAATCTTTTCAGAGAAAATCTGTCTATCTAGTACAAGTGAATTCGATCACTATTAAAAGTAAAAAGCTATGAAGGTAAAATTTGGTATATAGGATTAGCATTTAAAATGGAGATACCTGTCAAATTTGGAACCAAATCTGTCGAAGGATTAACTATATGTCAGTATGCACTTTCGCTTGCACGTAAATTCAAAGACTTATATCATTGAAATTCGACATGCTGTCTTGTGATTACAAATGTAGATTTGTGTCAAATTTTGGTGATAATCGGCGGCCAAATATGTGTTCTTGCCTAGATATTAAAAATACTAAATTTACGCCAAAGAACTATATTTTGTAATTGTTATTCGCCAAATCATACAAGGCATTCGCATCCTTTCTTGATATCCATAATTTTATGCAGGTGGGAGGGGCATAAAACCTTTATTCAGAAGTAGTCTTGAAAATTTAGGGAGACAACTACTGTTGAAAGTTTATTTAAATAAATTAATTTTTCGGCCATACTTTAATTGCATCGAAAGAATGCTTTAAAATTAAAACGATGTCATTTCAATTTCTATTGTAAAGTCGAAATTTTCTTGAGGTAAATTATGATCGTTTTACTAAAGGGTTATTTTTTCCATTGAAATCTTTTTTTAATTAGGGTATGTTCTTGATTACAAAACGTGCATAGAAACATTTTGATAATTTTTGTTTTTATTTCGCAGTCCTGTACCAAAAGCGCTTAAAAAAAGAGAAGCGATCCAGAAGACGATTCCAAGAGCAGTTGGAAGCTGAAGTGAAGAAAAGAGCCCAGTATGAAGAAGCTCTGAGAACAACATCGGCTGATACAATTCGTCTTCTCAACGGTATGTCTCTATACATATTTCACTATTTAATAATTACATTTGTATATTCATACGGTAAATAATAGTTTGATCGTTTTATAAACTGTGTGGTTGATGAGATGTTGGATTAGGTTTTAATCCAATTTAATAAAGCAAAGGTTTTTATTTCATGTCGATATGAATGACGAATTTTTATTCTGCAGATTATTCCAAATATTGGTTCTTATATAGGAATACAGATACAAATTTGTGGTTACAGATAATTCAAGGGCATTTAGATAATGAAAATTTAATTGGAATGCTGGTGGATAATCACCATGATTAAAAATCTAGGTTTCGCTGGTGAGTTTCGAATCTGTAGATCCCCATACTTGCTTAGAATTAAACCATCCGTACCCTCTAAAGAATGGGGGGAGGGGGGAGACTCAAGTGCGTGATACGAAACATTGTAGAATGATAAGTTTTCGGCTTGAATCGACTGTTATTTCTTCATCTGTCTTGATTTCGCCAGTTATTGCATTCTGTGCATAACGAGTTAAGAACATGAACTTCGTAAAAACCCAGCCAGCCCAAACTTTTTTATATTGGAAAATGTCCAATATTATGAAATATATTACAGCATTACTCAACTATAAATTGAAATTTTGCTAAAAAATATGTTATATTCTAATAAATATATATTAATTAATCTAATACTTATTTTTACTGACCGCACTAGAGCTATTAAAATATTCATAGAATTTCTCACAATTTTATTATTTTGTTGCGATTATGTAAAATAAGGTCATTGCTGATAATATAAATTTATATATATTTTTTAAATGTGTATTTAAAGAGGAAATAGTATCATTGAATTTTTAAGTTGACGTAAAAAAAATTGTGCAAGTATATGGACCATAGTTTTAGGATAAGCGTTAAAATTTCCATTAACCTTTAGTTCCTTAAAAATCTAACTATTTTTTTTAATTCACAGCATCTATTTCCAAGAAATAACTAAGCGCCGAATTTTTTAGTCTATCGTTTTGTCGAATGTTTTTAACGATATTTTCTTCAAGGATCAAGGAATTTACAGATAGTATGTAAGCATGAAAAACGTCATTAAAAACTTGCTTCAAAGCTTATATAAAAAGCGCCTGATTACAAAAAATTTATCCTTTTTGGATCATTATTGGGAAATAATTAGATGTCATTATAAGATCGATTTTCCAATAAGAAATGGAGTTCAATTGTAGATAGTTTATAATATTTATAAGATGTCATTACGTCCAAAAAATCTTTAGCCAACTAAACAAGCTGATTTCTTTTATATTAATATTAACATTAATGATTTCTAATATACTATAAATTCGGTGTGCTACGAAATTTCGGAGACAGTTTGGTGGATCAGATATCGCCCTCGTCGTCTCATCACGGATCTAAATGATGGTCAAATAAACTTCTTTTTACTGTAAAATAGAGCACTGATGCTAATTAAATATTAAATAGGAAACTAAATTTCTGATATGCATCTGTTACATATTATCCTTTCGATATTATATTATCATTTACATTTGTTTCAGATTACTTTTAAAGTTATTTAATTTAATTCTTTTTTTCCTTAATTTTATCTTAAAAATACATTGCGAGTTTAACCATTATATTAAAAAAAACTGCTACCTTCCTTTAAAGCGAAATCATTAGATATATCTGAAGTATATTGTATTCAAGAATTCTATTTCTTTTTTCTTATTTCTATAGTAAAACCAATTGATCATTAATTTTTTTAAATTCAACAACGAATCTTATATCAAAGTAAAATAATATCTTGACAGATATTATTTTACTTTGATTACTAGATCCATTTCAAACAAGATATAAAAAAATTAATCCCTTTCTTTCCATTTATATCAAAATAGGTTTTGAAATAATTAAAAAAATATTTTTGAGTATGAGATGAATAACGGCATTAATGTCTGCATTGTCAAATACGTCATTAAAATGAAACAATAGCATTAAATATGAGACTTAACCATCCAATTCTTTCAATTATTTGTAACATTTGCGCACAAAAAAAAATAATAATGCGTTAGAAAACGTAATGAGTTGCATTTTTTGCGTACCTTTCTCTTGCTAATTTTTTTCTCTTTTTGCTTCATCGTAATGTCTCATCATTCACAGTAAAAATACCGTTTCTCTAAGTTTAATGAGGTATTAGTGGTGCGACTGGAAATCAAGCAAAGGGAATTCGCGAATTATATAATCATCTGTCACAAGGCAAACAGTAGGCAGGCAATTAAACGCATCGTTAAAAAATATTTTACAATGCCCCATTTTTTTAAAATTTTGTTTTTAAAACTTCTTTTTTATTTTCGGTTTTTTTTTCTTTGCCTTTTTAAATCTTCTTGTGACTGCTTATGTTAAGATTTTAACAGAAACAGAAATAGGAACTTTTTTTGTTCTTTTTTTCTTTCTTTCTTTTATTCTTTTTGGAATTTTTTTAAACGAATGGTCCACTGACGTGTAGCTGTTCGCACATAAACACATACGCATGCCAGATTACAGGAATTAATTTATCTTGTTAAATGTAACGCTTTCTTACTCAACCTGAAACTTTCTCCTTCTTTCAAAAACAGAAAATAAGGAAAAGGACTGAAAAAAAACACATATGTAATGAAAGGTAAAGGGGCAATGAAAAAAAAAAGATTGAAAATAAGAGAAGAAAAGGCAGAAAAAGGTTTCAACACACGAAAAGTACTTCTGTAAAAATATTCGTTTTCTAATTAACTTTTTTCGTATTTATAGCAACACGCTCTAAAGAGAAAAACTTACTATTTTTCTTTCTTTCTTTTTTATCTATCTCTTCTGCTGTGATGTTCTGTAGTTTTATGTTATTGTCCATGACATCGCATTGTAGTTTTGCTTTGCTTGAATGAAATAAAAACTGGCATTCAAACATCTGTTCGATTTTCGAAAAAGAGTTCGCATTTATGAGTTCAAATTACACCAAAACAATATCGTTATTACTGAAAAAAAATTCAACAAAAAAATCTTGCGTGCAAATAGTAAATAATCTTTTTTTTTTGTTTTGTTTTCGTTTCGTTTTCTTAAGTCAGTAAACAATTGGAAACCGAATTTGAATATCTTATTAAAATAATAAAAAAAAAGCATTTATTTGTTTTGAAAATATTTATTTTATAACAGAAAAAAAAACTTGCGAAATATGATATCTAATGTATAAATAATTACATTCAACTCGTTTGAAGTCGGTTTTTTTTTGTTGAATTTTTTTTCTTGTTTAGAATATCATGAAAAATTGCGAACAATGCTATGCTTTAATTATGTATTTTAATTAATGGTTCCACTTAAATCCACTCGTAATGGAATTCGTTTCTAAGTAACAGTTTTCAGTATTTATCTACAGTTCTCTTAATTATGCCATTATTTTTTTTATCTTTTCTGTAATTGGATATTTAATTCTCATTTTATGTGAATAAATTTCAAATTGTAGAAAGAATTAATTCTTTTTTGTGTTGCTTATGGTTTTTTTTGTGATTTAATATTGAAAAGTGTAAAAAGGTCTTGGTAGTTTTTTTGTTGTATATTTATGCAGCAAACTAATAGCAAAGATTTTTTTAATATAAAATTGCAGCTTTATTTATTTTTTTGTAAATCATTCAAAATATTTTCTGATAGGATACATATTGGTTAAAGTATAAGATGTATATATATTATTCGTTTTTATTAATTCACATGGATCTCTTTTAATTATATTTCAAATCTTATATCTGTTTTTTAGTATAAACTAGAATCGCTCTTTTACACAAAAAATGCAAGTAATTTTTGTTTTAGATTTAAAATGAAAAAAAAAAATCAGAGAAATAGCGCAAATCTTTTTAACGGTAATAATTAATGTATTTTATAAATACATGCTTTGTAATTAAACATATATTTCGTTTAAAAGCAATTACTTTTAAATACCAACGAAATACAGAAAAAAACTATTTTTCAATAATTTACTATTTACAAAATAAAACTATATTTTTCAGAAAGATAGAATTTTTTAATATTTTTATAGTTTAATGATTAAAATTCAAAAATTTATTATAAAATATAATGGCATCTTTCAATTTTTTTCTTTTATCTTAATACAAAAATATAAAAACTGATTTAAATAATCTGCAAAGAAATTCTTTATAGAAATTATATTTTTTCACAGTCATATTTCTGAAATTTACTTTTGCACCTATCACTTATCTAAGGGCAATTTGAGTACCTTCAAAGACTTCATTCATCTTTTTACAAAGGTTTGTGCCAAAAAGACTTATTTTTTAACTTAGAACAAAGTCAGAAAACGATATTTTTTTCGATCATTTTTTTTAATGAAACTAATTCGTTTTTGTCAGCTATTGCTATCTAAATGTATCCGTATATTTCTAAAGATTTAACTTTTTATCGTAATGTTCATTTAATCTTAAACGAAGCTGTTGAAAGCAATATAGAATTAAATAATAGTTGTCAGGCATTTTATACCCATGTAACAATAAACTCATTTGATTTTTAAATGGTTGAAAAATACAATAATTTTTTTAATATAGTAGATTTGGCGCCCTTTTAATTATTTTCCTTTTGAGAAAAATTTTATAGCAAAAATGTAAATCTATAGCAAACACGGCAGCTCATAAAATTTAAATAAATAAATTTTAATAAAGTGTCGTTATTGCAGTGCATGATAAATAATTACATCAGCTGATAACGCTAACAGCTGCTAACTTAAAATTCTTTTATCAAACAACACACAGAATGCATTAATTTTAGCTTGTATGCTATACCGAATTGAACATGGATGGGAAAAAAAACAACACCTTTTTGCATTTAGTTGGGAGGAAAAAAAATGCATTTCTTTCGTTAAGGAAATAATTTAGTGATGAAAGTAAATAACACAACACATCACGATAAAGAAGTATCAGTGAAAGAAATTATCAAGGAAAATTAATTTTTTACCTCTACAGTCCCTACTTGAGCTACTGGGCAAGAAATTTCCATCTTAGTAAAATTAAAAGATAATATATAATTTCGATCGAGTGCTAGTGCACATAATTTTGATTCATAAGTGAAGCAAAAAATAATCTCACTCGAAGCATTACCAACACATTAACTACTAAAAAGAAGAGACGTCTGTTTTTAGATTTCTGGCACATTATTATCGCACTATAAATTCTTTAATTACAACTAAAAAATTAAGGAATAAAGAAAGAAAAAAAAACATAATAGAAAAAAAAATCAAGAACACAATCACTCTAACTTTCCGTCACGGATTTAAGGCATCCCTTTTGCTTTTTCAGCTGCACATTTTTTTACGTTGAATACCCACGTTTAATCGTCTGTTACTCGGCATATTAAAACACAACATCATGCGCGAGTTTTTCGGCTTGCAAAATATTAAAACAAAGGGAACCTAGCAAAGAAAACGGTGGAGGGAAAAAAAGCGTCGTTTTTTAAACTATATAATTTATCTAATTTTAATTTATTTTCTCTTCATTCGATGCTAAGATTTTTTTCCCTGTGCGTTCGTTATTTATTTCAAGAGGCAGCAGAAAACTACCGATTTAAAAGAATGAATTAAAAAAAATTAAAAACCTGTACCCAGAAAAACTTAATTACAAATTAATATTTTTCTAATCCTCTTTTTCGAACTTTTTTTCATTCTTCCGAAGAATTTTTTTTTCTCTCTCTCTCTTCCTCCCTTTTACTTTTTTCATTCTAGGATAGGGGGAGGTTTACTTCCGTATATTATGATTTCGCGTTACCGTTGCACACTATATCGCATCAAACAAGGATAAATTAACCTGTAAAAGTTACAGATTGAGCAACATTGCTTTATTTACGTTAGGGGAATCCATTTATAAAAGTACGGTAAGAGAGAGTTTTATCAGTGTTTTTACTTTCCTTAATTACTTCTTTTCAGATATCACCGTTTCATGTTTGGAGATTACTTTATTATCTATACTTAAATAGCTGCATTAACGAACGGAGATAGAGAAGTCGCCTCCAAAACTTGACAAATAGTTTTCGAGCGGAAAAAAAATAAATTAGATCCTTAATCAATAAGCCAAGTCATTTGCACGGCTTCTTAGTATAGTCTTTTGAAAATATTTTGCCAAGAAATTTCACCTATCCTCTGAAATACATTTAGTTAATAAGTCTGTTGAAGGTTCATATATAACTTTGTTAAGACACCACTTAAATTTTTCATACGCATACATATTGAATGCGAAACTTTCTTATTATATCTATATTTTTAAATTTTATTCTATCGTGAAATGTATATACAAAAAAATTGCCTGAATCATTAATTTTAACATCAAAAGGTCATATTATAATTTAGATTATTACACACTTGTTTCTGCGTTTTCCTGTTAACATTCTCTTTTAATATTTCTCATACTTATTTCCTAAACTTAAAGAATTATTAATTCTTGTACTTGTATTGCTTACATTAAATATTTTGTATTTGAACCTATTTTAATGATATTGTGAACCATTATATACATGTTTTCAAATTTAAAATGTGGATATAGTTCAATTCGACTTTAATAGGCGCATGTTGATGTTAAGATATATTTCATGCGCTTTTTCTACATTTTTTTTTTTTTTTTTTTCTCATTTAAAATATTAAATGCTGATCTAACTCGTTTATACCTGATAATTATTTTTTTAAAAAAGATTATATATTTGACATTTTAGTTAATAATGTGAAAGTAAGTAGGTAGTAACATTATAACTTCACTCTAATAATTTTTTAATAAACATTGTCATTTTTTATTAACTTAACATTTCGTAACTTTATTTTAACATTTTCATAACTTATAGTAAATGCTTATGACTTTATGAGAATAAATTTAAAATATTATTAACAATATTAAATCTTTGTATTTATAAAGTATAATTTGAATTTAACTGAAACTTAATTTAATAGATTGAATTTGAAATTAATATATACAATTGATTATATTCTAATTTACACTCCTTTGAAATGTATGACAATCGAGATATACTAATAGACAATACGCATTGTAAGGTGAACATTGCAATTTTATTTGGTAACATAGATAATTAAAGTATATTAATTAACATAAATAAGTGAGAGCATCCAAAAGAATGAGTATAAGTGAGATGGGATTTTTAGAAACTTTGACCTGAAAATGCCACACAATGCTATCGGGTTTCTCAATTCTCATGTATAGGGTTCAACATATAGTGTGAATTCAAATTCCAGGGGAAAATATACGCGTTTTGTAATAAATATGATATATATTGCAAAAACTTTCCATTTTTCTATTATTTCATTTGTTTTGACGGTAAAGGAATAAGACGAAAAAATCCCACTATGTAGGCAGTTAGACTTTGCTAATCAAATATATTTATCAAAATAAGCACTGAATTGTAGAAATTGTATCGCGTCTTCATAATCATATCTTTCTCATTTCGAACTTCCTGCTCACATAAAAACAGCGAATTTTCTTTTATAATTTCATAGCATATAATTAACTTAGTTTTGTATATAAATTTTATTGGTGATATTATGCTGAAAATCATTGCCTTTTCTTGGCCGTTAAAATGGATTTATTCATTTACTTAATACATGATTTTTATATGTGCTATTGGTCATGAAATCAAATGTATTTCTAAATGTTTTAAAATTAAAATGGTAGCAGATTCAAATTGTTATGATTTATATGATGCTACCTTAAAGAGTTTTATTTTATCCTTTATTTTTTTATCTGTATGTTACACGAAGTGAATGAATATCTGTTAAGAGTTATATTATTCAACTGCACTTTTTATATTAAATAAATATATATACTATCAAAATTTGTTTTATTATTATTTACGAATTTTTAAAAAAATATTTTACATGATTAATTCATTATTTAAAATAAGGTACTAAGTACCAGTATGATAGCTTGAAATCATCCTATTTAATGACGGTTCTTTCATTTTTAGGAGATAAATAACGAAATTTATTTATTAAAATAAGATGATTAATTTATAAACCATAACTAACCTTTACAAATAGGGAAACTTAGAAAATGCAATTCTTTAAATAAAGTTTAATTTCAGAATTACGAATTAAAAAATGCGAATAAAAAAATAAAATATACAAAAAAAAACCGAATAAAAAATATACGAATAAAAAAATGAAATGTATTCGTTGCCTCCTTTTTAATAGTTACAGTTTTAGCATATTTCAGCAATTCAATTCCATCATATCGCCATTACTGCCTAATTTATAAGCATGCAAGAAAGTCTTTTCCCCAAGTGTTTCGTATAATTGCACAACATGCTGCGTTTTGAGCGTAGATTCGTATATAATAAAGAAAATAGAATGTACATTTTAAACCTCCTCCTTTCATCGATTTAATCCAAATTTTTGATCCAATCTAATCAATTTGATCCAAAGCCACAAAAATGTCTTATTTTTGTCTTAAAGTCACATGCCAAATTTCATTTATCTAATTTGGGTTTTTAATGTACGGCATTGTTGTAGAATAGACCGAAAGTCCATTAGTATTTCAATGAATTTTGTCCAAACTTTGATATAAATCTGCACTTTAGGTTATGAAATCGGTTAGTGAATTTTATCAGTGCCGAGACGACTTTGAGTTATCGAATTACATGTAGAAAAATGAACAGGAAATTATATTTACATCCATATTTCTTCAAAAACTGATAAAAATTTTCAACGTTAGTGTAGAAACCTTATGCAAATTTCATCCATTTTGTCCATTGCGCTTTTGAGTTTTCGTTGAAATTATACCACAAAAAGGCAGATAATTTTTAAATAATATTTTTAAATAATTTTTAATTAATTTAATATAATTTTTAAAATGAGAGATTGAAAAAATGGAGATTAAATTAAAAAACCGGAAATGAAATTTTTGACAATTACATTACTTTTGTTTTTTTGTTTCCGTCTTATAATAAAAATGAAATTAACATATTCTTCTTATGCAGTTAAAAAAATCAAATATAAAAAAAAATCACAAATAAAATAACTTTTAAAATCAATTTCATCAATAAAAAAAACGTCTTAAATTGTCTTTAATTTATGAATGATATTTAGGTATATGAATAAAAAAAGTTAAATAAATTCATCGCCCCTTTAATAAAAGCAACATTGTTCCCAATCGCCAAAGTTCAGATCCAACTTACCGCCAAAAATAAAACAATAGGAGAAAAAAAAGTGGAAGTGAAATATTTTTACCGTTCTAGACGGCAACCCATGTGCGGTAATTGAATTTGTGAAATATAATGCGACGACAATGCTCCGACATATGTCAACCTGCACTCAGCTCTCGCTAAAAGTGTTCGCTATGACAGTAAATTCGACTCTTTCGAAGTCGGCAACTGCTTTTTTCACTCTGCATTGCCTTTCTTTTGCATTTTCACTCGGCGAGTAAAACTAATCAAGAAGCCAAGGATGCTGGTTTCTTCAATAGGATTAAATCACTAAAAGCCTATTTGGAACGCTCTGAAAAGCTTGAATTAGCGGGAAAATGTCTGATTAAATGAGATTGAAGCAGGAATAACTTTTAATTGGTTTTGGAATAAATGGAGTTAAAGAGTCGTCTGTCGTCTGTTGTTCCGAAGCAGGTGTACTATTTGCTGACACTTTCTACCAGCCTTTTTCTTTTTTTATCTAAACATTTTTTTTAATGGTTGGAGTTAAATGTATATTATTCTGTGTTAAAGACTTACGCTTAAAATGTAATAGAAATCCATAAGGTAAAAATATGAAAGAAAACATATATGGATTAAATAATGATTTATCTTCGGTAAATATTTACACTACAGTAGTATTTCCGGTGTTTCTGCGGTTGTAAATTAAGACTAGGATTCATGTATTAAAAACGCAAGAGAAAGCTTTGTAAGTTTAAAGAAGGATTTTCTTTTGTTGAAAAATATTTACTCAATGGTAGTTATAACCAGTAGTCACCTTTACATATCTCTACTTGTAAAAACACAAAATAAATCTTTCAATATGTCTATGTTTTTTTGTTTGTTTTTTGTAATATATCATTGAAGTGAAAAAAAATTCAAGTGAAAAAAAAACTTGTTTTTAAAACAAAACAAAAAAAATTGTGAAATGAGGTGTAAATATAATTGTATACAGCTTTGAGTTATCAATTTTTTTAAACATTCCGATTATATGCATAACTTGTGGGAAATGAGAATGTTATGTTTCGGCACTTGTAAAAATATTTCAAAATTCGTTGCTGTCTATATTATAATTTATCTTCAGTAACTGCATTAAAAAGTCGCTTTTTTGCCAACTATGAATTTTTTTATTTAATATTTTTAATGTTTGAACAGGTTTCTTTATAAAAGCATTAGAATTTTATTTCGAAGTCTATTTTTTGGGAGGTTACACTGATTTTTATATTTGTATTTACATGCGTTTTAATACTATTTTTACATCTTTAGATGCTATTTTCTCAAATATAGAATACGATAGAATTTTCTTACGAAAAACTAATGCACATTTTAAAAATTTAATTTAAACTTAAAATCTAATGTATATTTTTTTATTCAAATTTCGTATAATTATTTCTCAATACGTTCTGTACTTCCTGAACTAGAGAATAAATAATCTAATCATTTAGAAATATTTTATAGTATTTTTAGTCTTTCGCAATGTGAAAATAAATCGAAAATTTCGTGTTATTCATCAGTCGAACGCCATTATTTAAAAAATGGGTGGAAATACAGATTATTTTTTTAGTTCAAGAACTAGTCAATTTATTCCTTAAGTTAACCGCAAAGTGCTAAGCAAATCATTTGATAGATCACTAAGCTAGAAGATTTTGTTTTATACCTCTTTTTTAGCCACAAAAGCCATTTTTTTTTCGATTTTTTTGAAACACTTTTGGCATTTAACTGGTATGTTTTGGTTTCAAAAATGTTTTTCAAGTCTTTTTTTTTTCAAATATTCATAAATATAACAATTTTCGAACGTTTTTCAAAAAATTCATTCGGAACGTAGTCTTATATCTTAAAATTTCAACGCCATATTTTAATTAAATAAGTAGTATTTTTTAAGTTGAAAATATATTCCTGAAATTTGTTTATTTTCTGGAATATATGAGGGTTTAATTGATTTATTTTTTATCATTACAATATATTTTTTTGCTTCTAAAACACTGATGAGTGAAGTATTTACTTCTCTTTCACAGACACTCTGTCTCAGGAATTAGAGAGGGAAAGAAATTCAATAGCTGAAAGTGAGAACAATGGCCATGGTAAGAAGGCATATTTTTTTTGTTGTTGTTTCATCTGATATCTGTTAACTTTTAAAGCCTTTTTTTAAAAATTGAAGTAGTTATTTTGAAATTTTATTGCGATGATATAATGAGAACTTGTTAATCTAAGTATTTCAATTTGCGTGTATGAACTTGAAGTTTTCGAAAATGCTGTCATGCTTTTAAACTGTTAAAGTCTAAGCTAAGCGGCTTAACAAATAAAAAGATTCTCTAATTTCAAAACTTCATTAAGCGATGCGTAAGATTATA
Organism: Argiope aurantia; assembly: GCA_026543865.1. Classification (NCBI taxonomy): domain Eukaryota; kingdom Metazoa; phylum Arthropoda; class Arachnida; order Araneae; family Araneidae; genus Argiope; species Argiope aurantia. The sequence continues at coordinate 101,628 of JAPMOR010102524.1, read as the reverse complement.
ATTACATTATTTGAAAGATGCACACACATCGTGAGATAATATATATTCCTAATCAAACTTCACCTATGTTCAAAATGCTCTCTTTTTGCAACATTTTATACATCAAGCAGATAATGAAATTTATGCGAAACCTTATGTAGCATATCTGCTCGATGTAGCAATTCCAGATATGGCCCGGTTTTTAATCAGCGAGGATCGTTGAACATTGTAGCACTACATCAATAGCATGTAACCACATCAGTTAGTTTATCGTCCTTCACAAAGATAAAGAACTGTTATCTTGGGCATCCAGATATTCAGATCTCTTTCCATGTGATTTCTTTTTGTGTGATTATTAAAAGAAGCATAGAATATATTCCTTCATTCTCAATTACTATAATTAATTTGATAACTCGTATTACAACTACCATCTCAACTTCGACAGAGACATTCTGTAGAAGGTTTAACAAGAATGGTGCTATAGACTTGATGTATGTTGTAATAAACGGAGAGCATATTGAGTATGTGTGCAGTTAGTTGCTTGTACTCAAAATTTGTGTATTGCAAATATGTGTCTTTTAAACAAATGCAACGACTACTAGTTGCAAATTAAAGCATCGAAATAGTGACATTAACTCAACTTGTATTAGCATGCAAAAGCTATTCAGAATGTCAACTTGATTAATCATTATCTAGAAGAAAGCAGTGGGAAATTTCAACTCTATCTATCTATTGTAAGCAGATAAGTTCTTACTCAAAGTACAAATATACTGACGATACATAGATTTTGCACCATTCCAGAATAATTGTATAAGTTACTATCGAAAATTTGTCGTTAAATTAATATTTTTTCTGTTAGTACATATCATAAGACTGGGAAATATTAGGATATGTCATAAAACTGAGGATACATTGAAACAGTAAAGCACCATTTATACGTCACAAGATAAATACAAGGTTGTAAAATGATGTATAAATGAAATTTTAATTAATGATTTTGAATTTTTAAGTTTAATGCTGCTAGTATGTATTCATTAAGACATAATAATTTAAAAATTTTAAAGTATTTCTAGTTTGGTGCTGCATAGTATTGTCAACAATAATTAAATTTTTAAATTAAAAATTTATAACAAAATTGAGAACTATGATATCTTTATTGTACTTCTTCATATGCAAAAATTATTAATGCATAATTATTTTATAACTACGCATTTTAATATATGGTATTAAGCAAGCAATATGGATTATATTAAATTCATTGAATGTTTGTTACTAGTTTTAACATGCAAAATAAGTTCGAGATTTTTTAATTAAATTCATTGCATCTTTAAAAATGGATAGACATTTTTTTTCTCATTCTTCTTTACCATAGCTTAGATTAACATGAGGTAATGTGACTTTTAATAATTTATCAGTTGTGTAAAATTCCGAAATCATATCAGCATCACAATAAGTACGAATGAATCAATACCACGATATCGTATAAATGAGAGGCTTTTAAACCATGTTTAATATCATTTTTATATTAAGCTTCAAAATTCTAAGGTTTCTAATTATTTTAGCAATTAAAAATATAATTATAATTTTTACTATTACTTTAAAAAATTATTTTTTATTTTTTTATTAATATAAAATTTGCGAAAGTCTTGAAACATTTTTGTGTTAAAAAAATAATTTTTAAATATAATTTTCCAGAAAATTAAACGCTTCTTAATTTTTTTTATTTTATATATTTTTTTGTCTGCCTTTCGCTATAAATTGAAATTGATCGCAAATTTTATGAGTATTTTTAATCCGTTCCTTTTCATATACAAAAATTTCAAAGTAAGCAAAAACACCCACTTTTAAATTTTTTTAAGTATAATCTTCTTTTTAATAGTCTAGATACTGTAAAAAATAGCCAAAAATAAAGTATTTTTATCGAAATATGAATCTAATGATATTAATGGGACAAAAATATCACAAATCCTCACATTTATTTTTCACAATTGATCAAAATAAATTTGAAAATGGGAAAATCTTAAATAAATATTGTATTACATGTGAATAATTAATCAGCAGTAATTGTACCCATCCATTTATTTGAAAACATTTTTAGAAGTTTGGGCAAGGATTTTATAGAAATAAATTTTTTACTAAAATGTATGTTTTTTATATCACTTCACTGCTTGTCTTAAATAGAAAGTAAATGTTAGAATTGAAACAGAAGACGAAGTGAAAACAGTGTTTCTTTCTATGTTCTTTTTTTTCTTTTATATAAAAAAACACATATTTATTGTTGGATTCATTAAATGGGAATAAGGAATAACAAAAACATTTAAACTGAAATAAGGAAAAAGGTGAAATTTATAAAAAGTTCATTTTTTTAGGATTTAAAATTTTTTCAAATATATATAAAAAATCGGATAATACATGAAGTATTTAAATATAAAACAAGAAGTTTTATCTAAACAATTGTAAGATAAATATTTTATCGACAGATGTAAAGGTTATTTTAGTCAACTATCATTTAGAAGCAATTTAAAAATCTCTCATGGATGATACTCTGTTGAAATTAAGAGACATTGATATTTAACATTATAAAGGAAGTTTTGCAATATTTGTATTATTCATATTCAAAGCAAAATATAAGGAATTGTGCTAATCTTAAAATAGTGTATTTTTGGTCAACCATCTTTTAGAAGTAATTTAAAAACTTCTCATGTATAATTCTTTGTTGAAATTAAAAGACATTGATATTTAACATTAAAAAGGAAGTTTTACAATAGTTTATATTATTTATATTCAAAATAAAAAATAAGAAATGGGCCTAATCTTAAAATAGTTAATAAATAAGTATTAAAGTTTTAAAGATAACTTTTTGAAAACTTTTAAATATTCTTATATAGAACTTTGTTGCTCTTTGATATTTACTTATCCTCTTTTGTGATTGTTTAAAACTTCAAATGACTCAGTTGTCGAATAAAATTAAAGGGGCTTAGAATGAAAATATAATTTAAGTCGCTGGCTTCAAAAAGTTTATTATAAAAACATTTTTTATTCCTTTGAAAAATTCTAAAGAGTTGTGATATATTTTTTTAAAATTTATCAATGAAAATAATTCTTTAAAATTCAAACTGTCCATCATTATCTAAGTTATATATTTTTACTTATAATTCATCATTGCAAGTAAAAATAAAAGTTATGTGTTGCAAAATTTTAAAAATTACACTTTAAGTACTAACAGAAAATAAAGTATTCCACAATCGAAAATGGTCTGTTTTGAAATTTTAACCAACATATATATCTATATGTCTATCTCAGATTTAAAATGGTACGTCTATAAATTATAATTCTGAAATTATCAAGTATTTTATTTTCAGTAATCATCGCTTGCGGTCTCTATATATTATGAAATATACACTTTTTGTGTCGTTGTCATATGACTAATTTTGTTTAAAAAACTGCAATTTTGATTTCTTTTAAACAGTATATTCTACCTTTGCAGATAAATTTTCTTTTGCAAATCATTAGTTTCTTTTTTTATTATTATTATTCGGTTAACCCCAGAATAGATTCAAATTCGAAATTTTATCCACGCTAGTTAAATTTTTTTAATGTTATTATTACGCATTCGTTTCCTGACTTTGTCCATATATGAAATTTGATCTCTTGTTGAATATTAATTACATAATAATCCTCGCCACATAGAACCCTGAGCAAATAATGAAAGTTATCAAAAATATGCGTCTCGTCAACTTCTTTAATTCATTACTGCGCAGAACTTGCTTTATTGCGCTCAATCATGGCTTGTGCTGACCGAGTGCCAGCGTCCTGGTATAGGGGTAGCACGTCTTCCCCGTGATCTGGGCGTCTCGGGTTCGAGTCCCGGTTTGGGCATGGTTGTTCTTCCATTCTTCTATCTGTGAGATTTGTGAATGTGCCCTCCTGTAAAAAGGGTTGTGCAAGCGAATGAGTGATGCGAGAGTAGCAAAGTCGTACTCTTGGCCCTAGTTGGGGCTACTATAAAAACAAGAGACGCTCCCCCTCCCGCTTAAATCACTGTCTTCGTAACAGAGGGCATGTCCGTGGCAAGTGCCATAAGAAACAACAATAACAGCTGCCCGAGTGGAAATGCATAGGAAGATTTTGAAAAAATACATATTTACGTCGCTATGTGCACTTAAATAATGATTTTCATTTAAGAATTTGAAATGATATTTTCTATTACATATAAGAAATAATTACTTTTAAATTTGACAGTGATATTGTTGCCTTATAAAATGACCGCAGCATGTGATACCAATTTCCATTGCTGTTGTTCTCCATTTCAGAACATTCTTGCAATAGATGGACAAATAAACATATTTTTTTGTTTATATTACAGTTTAAGGGAAGATATACATGGTAATATCAGTTTTAGTAGATGGGATTTTTCAAACATTACATTTTTCAAATGTAAGCAAAATCGGACTCAATAGACATCGAGAACCACTCAATTAATCGGACTGTGTTTTCTTTCTTCCACGGCGCAAACTGTCAAACTTTAAAATCCTTTTGGGATCGACATGTTTATGATGAATTGTGATTGCACTTGCTGCAATATTTATTGAAAAAAAGATACTGCATTTTAAACTCCTGTATACATATTTTCGACTTAACAAGACATCGATAACAACTTTGCAAGTGGGACTGTCTTCCTGTTCCACGGCACAGACTGTTCAAATTTACAATCTTTTTTAATCAATTGGTTAATGTAGAAGAAGGATAATTCTTCCTCTTGCAATATTTATTATGAAAATAGGATGTTACATTTAAAACTTCTGCATTTCCACTTGATTGTAATTTTATCTCTGACTCAACAAGAAGACATCGAAAACCGCTTTGCAAGTAGGACTCTTTCTCGTTTCCACCACAGTATAAATTGTTTAAACTTGAAATTGTTTCGAATCGGTTGGTTGATGTAAAAGAAGGATGATTCTTTCTCCTGCATTATCTACTAAGAAAATAAGATGCTACATTTTAAACTTCTGCATTTCCACCTAATTGCAAATATATCTCTCTGACTCAACAAAAAGACATTGCTTTGCAAGTGGGAATGGTTCTCCCTTCTCCCATGGTACAAACTGTTCAAATTTAAAATCATTTCGAATCGACGCGGTTTCAATAAAGCGTGATTCTTCCACCCGCAATATTTGTTAATAAAATAAGTGGCCAAATTTAAATCTGTATATTTCCGTCTGATTGTAAATATCTCTCTGACTCAATAATAAGACGTCGAGAACTGCTTTGCAAGTGAAACTGATTCTCGTTTCTCCCACGGTACAAATTGTTCAAATTTAAAGTCTTATTGGATAGATGGGTTGATGTGAAAGAAGCGTGATTCTACCTTCTGCCATATTTGTTAAGAAATTACGTTTTAAACTTCTGCATTTCCACTTGATTGCAATTTTATCTCTGACTCAACAAGAAGACATCGGAAACCGCTATGCAAGTGGGACTCTTCCTCGTTTCTCCCACGGTATAAATTGTTCAAATTTAAAATCGTTTCGGATCGATGCGGTTGCGATGAAGTATGATTCCACCCCCCTCTCTACAACCGCAGAAAAGATAAATGTTGGAGGGCTGGGCCCCGCACGGGAACACCGGTGTAAGGCAGTGTCCCATTCATCTCTCGGACTCTGGTGCAGGCATTGGAAGTCAAAGACAATGGGAAAAGAGAGACCCATCCATATACCGATGATAAGGGGGCCATAACAATCTTTTCTGCGAGACGTCATTTTCTGGCAAGGGGAGAAGAAAAGTTTGAGCAGCAGCAGCAGAGAGTAGGAAACATCGCGAATACGGCGGAGAGAAATTTTCGATCTCTTTTAATTAAGACGCCGTGAAATATGTCTGGCAGAGGCTGCGGTGACGAGCTCTAATTTTCTTGTGCCCTGCTTTCCCCATTGTTGATAACTCAATATTCTATTGAATGAATTACCGTCGCTCCCCTTCTAATGGCGGCCGAGCGGAAATATTAAATACCGTGCGCCGAGTAACTATCCCTGCCTGCCCCCCGCACAACCACCCCACGAAATCCCTCCCAAAGTAATCTTCGGGGCTGCTCTGCCTCAGCTAAGTTAATGGATTTTGTCTTCTTTGATGAATTTCTGCTGAAGGATCTACTAATTGCTCATGATCTGAATGGACCGCCAGGCATTAATGGCCCCAACCAGATGTTTCCACTCCCAAGTATGTATTCAACAAAAACCTTTTTTACGAACCAATCAGAATTGGAAGCTGAAGGTGGATAGTGGGGGGAGGACAATGTGTGTGGTGGGTCGGCATAGGATGTCGATAGTCCAGAAGGGGGGGGGGGGTAGTGGATTTCTCTTAGAATGAGACATCATCCGTTCTGGAAACAGTTTACCCTTTCCCGTCCCTCCAATCCAAAACTTTTGCCCCTTTTAATAATAACAAAGTTGCGATGATGATTTCCTGGGAGTTGCACTTCCTCTCGCTCCCTTCTCCTCCTCTCTTTCTCTCTCTGGATTCTCTCTCTTTCTATCCATCTATTATTTCTGGTCTGGCACAATGGCAGTTTAAAAGGAATGAATAAGGAGAAATCTTTTCATGCTGGATTGCGAAAAGGAGGGGACCGTCTTTCGTTCCAAAGGTCCCCCCAAAGTAATGAGACGCTCGCTCGTGACGATTATGACGCGTTCCGGAAAAGTTCCAGAACAGTTTTAAGTGCTGAGAACTTTTCAAAAACAATGATCATAATATTAAGGGCTTTAACGCCCCGGTTGGATAATGGAAGCTCTTTTGAATTTTTAACCGTTTATTAAACACGATATGCAGATTCGGGAGCTTGCAAGAATTGAAGAAGGAATTCAAAAGCAATTTCTTGGGAGCAAGTTTGCCACTGACTGGATTCGTTAAGATGTGGGAGTTCTCAGATGGAAATTACCATAGTGAAGTGGAATTAAGATAAAATGGCATTATAAACTTTTAAAAAATAAAACATAAGGAGAAATAAAAGACATTTCAATTAATTTTTTTTTCTCCTTCAAAATTTTGACTCGTAAGTATTTTTGTTGGATACTATATCGATAGAGAAGGAAATATTTACCGTTGAATTATTTTCCAATTTTCAAACCTATGGTTAATTTGGTATAAATAACCTGTCTATATAATTTTCTAAAAATATTTGAACGCTCGTAACTTTAAATAATGAATTTTTCATAATTATTTTTCATTTCTATTAAATAACTTTAGACAAATAGCAAAATTATATTTGCCGGCTCCAAAAGTCTTTCAAAATATTGCTATTTGATTTAATAGTGCATTAAAATTATACACTAAACTTAATTGACGTATAAAATGCTAAAATTAGTTCGCAGCTGTTTCAAAGTACCATTGTGGTAATAAAATATTGGTAATGAACTTTAATGTACTTTATTAAAGACAATATTTTGAAAAATATATCCCCACCCTAAATATAGAAAATTTTTAACTCCACATTTTAAGAGAGATAAAGATGTATACAATTTTTTGTGCGTGGTAATTTTTTTTTAAATCACTAGGTTTCTGACTGAAATAAATGCATTTGACAATAAATGAATTGTGTACATTTATTCCAGTTTTATTTTAAATTTATTTCAAAATTAGGAGTTATTGAAATCATTTTCAGAGAAAAGTGCAGAAAATACATTTACGAATTACGTATATTTTATTCTAATTCCATGTATCAATTGTTTTAAAATGAAGAAGCTTTAAAATGAGAACTATTGTTGTAGAAATTATTGATCTGATAAATTTTATTCGTGTCATAATTTAACATTTGCTTTTATTGTAAAATATTTGCTTTTCTTATGTTTATTATTTGGCACTAAACATAGTTTGAAACTGTCGTTATAATTAACAATAAAAATTTATAAATACATATGAAAAATATCTTTTACTGTAGCTTTTGGCTGCATTTTGGAATATTGACTCTCCTAGATTTTAAAATATTAATATGGATTGCATAACTATTAATTTTTTTTAACTATTGTTATTGTTATTTGATGAGACTATGAATTTAATGAAAATAGAAATTTGTATGAAAATAAATTGGTTTTACTTATACAATTTTTTTTTCGTATTAATAAAATTTTATAACTAAGTGTAAATTGTATGAAAAATATCTCTTATGTAAAATTTTCAATGCGTTTTAGATATTTTTTTAATAATTGCAGAAAATGATTGTTTTATAGCTGGAAAGTTTTATGTTTCATTTCTCCTGTTGAATTATTTGGATTTTTCCAAAAGTATCATTTGATACAATTTATCTAAAAATATTTAAAAATTTAAATATTTTTGAAATTGAATTTTTAAATTTAAACTTAAAAATTCTGTCGCAGATTCTTTTATATTCGTTGTATCCTCATAGCAGTGATAAAATTGTATATATAAGAACAAACTGTTTGAAAAGTATCTCTTATGTGAAGTTTGCAATGATTTTTTTAGACTTTTTTTTTATAATTGCAGAAAATTACTGCATTATAAATGGGAAATTTTATCTTTCATTTCTTCTCTTGAATCATTTAAATGTCTGAAAAAAGATCTTTTGGTATAATTTATCCAAAAATATTTAACAATTTATCATAAAATAATCTGCCTTGTATCCTATATTTCACATTTTTTTTTAGTTTACCCTGTTTACCAATAGCGGTCATAACAGATTCATAATTCTGTTCAATAACCTGCCATGCAAATTATGAATCATTTCTTCTTAAGAAGCCAACTTGCATGTCATTAACTACATATAAACATTTCGCTTAATCGTAATGAATGTATTTATTAATTAATTATTATTATAATTATCATGATAATGCTGATTTGGTAATTAAAAGCATTAATTGATATAATCGTGCGTGTAATGAGAAGATTTAAGAAACATTAAGGAATTTTTGATGGAAAAAAATTGAAGTTATTTTTTTTTGTTATAAAATTTCGTTTATATGATAATGCTGGAATCATTCATCACAAAACTCATAATCTATGAATAACTAATCTCTGCATCCTGATTTCATTGCATTCTTCTTCTCATTAGACTTAAAGCTCCATTTATGATTTTTTTTTCTGTTTATCTTAAAAGCTTAGATTCTTATAATTATTCTATCCGAAAAGCCTGAATTTCTGAGTAATTATTTTACACCCACCTCCCCTTGTATTTTTTGTAAATTCTCCGTGGCTTAATAGCATTTAAATTAAACGCGGAAACACCATTGCTGCAGCGGAGGGACGGAAGGTGGGATGGAAAATAAATAAAAAAAATAATAAAGATTCAGGCTCTGCCAAACATATTAATGAAAATATTTTAAGACATTTAAGTTAGAAGGAAAAAGTCTCAGCGAAAAAATACAACAAACATTTATATTACACATGCCAGAAAAGGCAGAAAAAGCAAATGTTATAATGTTTTAATTCTGAAATTTAACGTAAAGTGAGCACAGAATCTTCTGCAAAAACATTAATTTCCTACCGAGGATTTTTTTACTTATATTTTAAATAAGGAAATACACCTAATCGAGGACTTCCCCTCCTAAGCGCCAAGGATAAATGAAAAAAAGGCGGTTAATAGCTAAAATCTGCAGTTACCTGATAAAAGCTTTCCAGAGAGAAAAGTAAAAAAAAAAAAAAGTATTAAAAAACACGAGGCGACGATAAGTTGTAAGAAAAAAGAAAATAATGAAAAACTTAGCCACTAATTGCATGTAGATTTGAATTGCAAATTTTTCAGGGGAAAGTGTTGGTAGGGAGGGGAATTAGGTATACGATATTTAAAAAAATAAATAATAAAAAATATATAATAATTTTTTTACCTACGAAATTTCTCTTTTAGCTTTACGGGCTCGGATGTAAGGTAATCTTCCACAAAATATTTCTGCTTAAAACTGCTCTTCACTTACATAATTTATTAGTTTTCGGACTGTTCTCGTTTTTTCATCGTAAAAACGATGTATCAGCTTTATCTCTTTTCATACGTTGATCGAAATTATACGCCTTCTTTTAGAGGAAACTAAAAAATAAACCTGCAACATCAGTACAGTGTTTTTATGTTCATGTTGTACTGTAAGTTGTTTTATTTTGAAAATTATTTTTTCCCTTAATATATAAACTCAATGATAAATCAGTAGTAAAGTTCTCCCTTTGATTTCCTCGTATGTTTATACCATAAAAGTAAGACAGTGTATGTTTTTTGTTTAGCTTCGTAGTGTACTACAAAATTCGTGTATACATTATGGATCATTTCTCGATTGAATCTGAATTTTGACGTGTCTATAATTGTGGTTCAAGACTACAATTCCATATTTCTAACTCATTGCATTTTTGAGTTAGTATGTTCAAATGCTTACAAATAGACTAATAAACATTTGATGCTGTCACCTATTTAGACCAAATAGATGGAACAACAGACCATTGATAGAACGACGGTTTTAGATATCAGATGAAATACGTTCCAAAATTTACTTATCTAGCTGATTACATTTTCGGTTTGACACATTTACATGCTTAGGACAAACAAGTAGATTATACGTTGATTGATTCTGTCCAAATTTTTATAAAAACTAACAGTTTTGATGTAAAGCCCGCATACTAGATTTCAAAAGACTAATAGACAGGCACCTTCTCCGGAATAACTTTGTTTTGGATCAAGGAGTGTCTTAAAATGAAAAGTCATCAAAATCTGAGGTCGATTTTTTTCAAAAAATATTTATTATTATTATTAATTTTATTTGTAGCATTCATTCTTTGTACAATTAAGTACTTGAAATCCAAATTTATTTTTATCGAAAAATTTAAAGTTGATTGCATTACTTTTATTGCATTATCTTCTCATGGCTAACTAAAATTGTTTCTATTTTGAATTTTTATTACGTAGCGTATTATTACAAAATACAGTCGTTATTCATGAATAGATTGCAATATATGTGAATTAATTACAACCTTCATTAAAATAAGCTTTCTCTATTTTCTCCTAATGGGAAATTTATTGTCGCAACTGTTCCGCTTTCTTTAATTATTTAATTACCTTAAAGCCTAAACCCCTACATAGAGACTAGGACCAGGACATATGATTAATGTGATGCTATAGAATGCAATTCGATGATACAAGTACCACGTTGTTTCGGAAAACAGATTTGCGCAGAAAATATGATTCTTTATTTTTCCTTATTTTCGTAAGGTGATTTTTAAACTATTACGTCAGTAGTGAAAGGAAAAAAATCACTATTAGATAAGGCAGAATTACTGTTTCTATTTAAATTAAAAAGGTATCGGAATAATTTTTTCATTGATATAATTTTTATTTCCATACACTTTTTTTCTCTAATTTCAATAAATTTTCGAGCTAACTTTAAGTTTATTTTACAACAATACTTTGCTTCTTTTAGTTGTTCCAAATATATTCACGCTCGTTGGACGACAGTAAATACATTTTAATGTTCACAATGTCGCTACTATATAACTGTTAACATTAAAAAAGTGGATAAAAATAGAAGATTCAAAACATTAAAATCATGTTATTTATAGTTTTTTTCCACTTTTCGTAAGCTTTTCTTCATTTGTTTATTTTAATGTTTAAATAAAACTATCTTTTATGAACTTGATTATACTGAACTTATTGTTCTTTTTTTAAATATTTATTTACTCAGCTGCTTGAGTGTTTTGATTAGTTCATTTCTTTTTCAGATTGCCAGATGTCAGCTTAAGGTCTCCAATCAGAGGAAACCGTGTCGGTAACGTCATTTCCGAAAGACAATGTGTAATATAAAAAATGAATAAAATGTTTTTATGTATATCTGTTGAAGAAAAAAAGATTTCAAATGTATGAAAAGACAATACTACTTTTTTCTGTTATATCTACTTGTTACGAACTATGAATGATTACGGAATGCTTAAAGACATAAAGCAGTGTTCACATTTTAAACATTTCACCTTTAACCCTGTGATGTTGCTTGACATATCCCCTTATCTCAAGAAGCGAATGAGTTCAAAATATGTTTTTGATGGAATTGATGCAATTGATGGAATTTCATAAAGACTTTTCAGCTTTCTACATGGTGGAATTGATCAATGATGACTAGAAAACGATTGTGCTGAAGAACTGCATAATAATTATTTAGAATTCAGCAATGCATTTTCTTTCAAGATAACAGTGTCATCATGATTATTTAATTAATGTTATATATATTGGTGTGATTTACAGCAACTTTTATAACAATATTAAATAAACCATATATATACTCATTTCATTTATTTACAACTTTATTTTAATTAATTGAATTGATGAGGAATTTTAATAATTTGTCATTACGTTATAAATCAACATTTCCAGCTTAATTAAACAATTGTATTTATGTTGCTGCTTTCTTTCCAGTAATAGCAATGTTCAGAGATTAAGAGCCTTGAGGTTATGAAAGTCCTTGAATTAACTCTAACAATCTATTGCATGTTGATAAGCATTTTTTAGTGGCATTGTATAAATGCTTTCAAATTTTCATTAAATCGAAGATGTGTCAAAAACAAGGTGAATATAATAAGATTGAAAACGAACTAACATAGTGAGAAAACTTAAGGTTTAATTTCTAAAAGAAGAAATCCGCTTTTGTATTTGTAAGCAATCAATTTTTCTTGTCACAGTTCATCGAAATTTTAAACACAAGCCATATATTTAAAAGAAATTGTGGTAATTTTATTGATTAAAGCATTACCCATTATTGTGTAAAAGGCTGGATGCTTTTGTTTACTGTTGTCGATGCTGAATGATCAGTTGTGACTTGTTGTATGATACGAAGATATGAACTTTGTAAACTCTTACGCGAGATTTGAAGAAGCATCGTTTTTTTAAATGTGCACTCGTTGTAGCTAGAATTTTTCGAAAACAGTCTTCAGTTTTGTTTATTGGAATAATCGTAGAAATTATGCTATAATTTCTGAATAATATGTTGATATTTAAGTTTTGAAATGTTACCTGTATAGTAAAATTATTTCGTTTTGATATCCATGAGTACTTTCCTTGTTAATATTGATAACTAAGCCTCAGCCTCAACTTAAGCTTAGTATTGACTGTCAGAATTACGAGTCAATATGGGAGCTATAATGTTCACGTCGAATTAAAATCAATTGATTTTTCGCAATAATTTGAATTTTTAGTTTAAAAATTTATCAGAATAATGTGTGTTTTATTATTGATAGAGATGAATATTGTAAATTAATTACATAATTTTGTTTTTCTTGAATTTTCTCTTTATATGATTTTTATAGAGTATTCCATTACATCGTTTAGAATCAATCTTATTACATGCTTAGAAATTACGAAATTATTTAAATAACGAATTAACTTATTTTTAATTTTTTGTTTCAAATAATAAATAAAAATATTTATTATTTAAAAACAAATTTTTTTAGCATGATTACTTTAAATTTTTCAGTACGTTGCGTCAACTTAATATTATTTCATATTTGAAATAAATTTAAAAAATTAAAAAAATAATTTTTATTTATTTGCAAATAATGAATTGAATTATTTATCACTTATGCATGAATGTTCTTAACCTTACTAATGAATTAAAATATTTTTAAAATATTGTTTATTTATTTCTAGTTAGTAAATTGAATTATTTATTATTTATTTTTAACATAATCCTTATAAATTATTCCAATATATATGATCAAATTAATATCATTTTATGCTTATGATGAATTAAAATTACTTAAAAATACCTTTTTAAATTTATTCAAAAAATAAATGAAATTGTATTAGTAGTACATTAAATATTATTTTTCATAATTAAATTTTCTTTATTAATAAAAATATTGGAAAATATTATTTTATATTTCATAACATGTTTGTTTTCTCGCCAGTTTGAAAAAACACTTGACCCTTAAATTTAAAGTTATATATATATTTCCAAAGACGACAAAAAAATTGTATTATTTTTTAATTAAAAAAATCCTCTGGTATTTCATGGATATTTCTTTTTTTTAATAGTAAAATGTATATTTTGTATGTACGTAGCATTTTAAATTCCTCTGATCGTTTCGAGAAGAGACGTTGTTGTACGTAAACTGTGAATATGTGTATCGAAGAGTTTAATAAGAATAAAATGTTAAGTTGAACCGCGATGCAACTTTCTATGTGACTCGCATTTTTTGTCGTTGTTACATTATTGTGTGAATATCTTAAATACATCATCACCATAATATCAACACCATAGATATATATATACATGGAATCTAAGATTCTGATCTTTTGTACATAATTTACTTCATGTATTAATGTATGTTTTATGCGTGTGAATTTGTGTATTGCTGCCAATAAACTCATTTTAGAACACGATATTCGGTCTCATATTTTTATCATTATTTTTACAAAAAAGATTAAGAAAATCAGAATCTATCTGTATACATAAAATAGAATTTGTTTGTTCTATATAAATCTATATTTTTTTGGTACGATCTTAATGAAATTTGGCACATGTGATCTTCAAGAAAAGTGGAAGATCACTTTAAATTGTAAGTTGAAAGTTAAGTCCAAAAATTGATTCGTCAAAACAAGAGGAATGTAACTTTTAATTTGAAATTCGAAGTTCGATCCAAAAGTTAATTCGCCGAAACAAGAGGAATGTCACTTTCAATTTTAAGCTGGAAGTTCAGTCCAAAAATTAATTTTTCAAAACAAGAGGAATGTAACTTTTTATTTGAAATTCAAAGTTCGATTCAAAAATTAATTCTTAAAAATAAGACGAATATCAATTTCAATTTTAAGTTGAAAGGGTGATTAAAATATGTTAATAAAAATAAGCGAGCTCTTAGTGCTTTTCAACTATATCTTCTGAAAAATTATTAACTTATAAAAAAGATTTTGTAAACTATTTTAAAGCTGAAACAATTATCCTTTTACTAACACTATTTAATTTCCGTGCAATTTGAAAAAAATACATATAATTTTTAAATTTAATTTAATGCACATAATTTGATTCCATAATAGTAATTTTAATGCTTTATTGAATTTCAAACTAATTTCATTGTCCAATCAAACAATTCAATCGCATGTTTTTGTCAGAGTCAAAATTAAGATTATTTTTTTTAATTCTTACCTTTAGTTATTTAAGTCTGAAGTAGAATTTACACTTCCGCGTTTATTTCTTAGTATATAAACTTTTGGTTTGGAATAAACTGATTTTAAATCAATCTTATGAAGTAACAATGTGAAATTTTAAATGAATGCATTCCATATTAATAAATTAGCAGCCAAGTTGTTTTCACTACTCTATCAAACATTTAGTCGCATGTTTTTTTTTTATCTAAGTCAAAATTAAGATTTAAAAAAGTGTCTTTCTTTGAACTCCGAAATGGGATTTTTATTTCCGCTTTTATTTCATTGTAATATACATCAGTAGAAGACTAATCCATTAAATTCATATTTTTTGGCTTAATTAAATAAAAAGATGAAATTTTAAATGACCTTATTCAATATTCATGGTTTAACAGCCAAGAAAGTCAATATTCGTGTGAAAAGACCGGTCATTATAGGAGATTTATTTAAAATGTGTGTACATGCTTTTCGATTTTTGTCTTCTGTTCTTATTCATCACTCAACACGAACTCAATTATACTTGATATGAAGACATGCGCAACATATCTGAAACAATTGCATCGATTATAAGCGATTATTAATTTCCTCATAACAACGATAGGATGAAAAAAAACTGAGCTCAATATAGACAGAACGTCAAAGGTTTTGTTTGTATGAACAATAATTTCTCGATATGCTTTCTCTAGGCAGTTGCCTAGGTTGAAGGATGGAGTTGGAGGGAAAATTCACTTCTAGTATATATAAACCGAAGTTATTGATTGGAAAATTTAACAGAAAGTAATCATTTCTGGAACTAACTTGATTTCATATAAAATCACATATTTTTACATAAAAATTATTGCATCTGACAAAAAAAAGGAACATTGGATAATGGTTTAACAAACACAATCATTTCAAAAATGGTATTTTTTAAAAGATCATATATGTATAAAATGTAGTATTTTATGGAAATTCATTTAACATACATTATATTAACGTAATATAACATACATACGTTTAACATTCTTTCATTGTTGATAATGCAAGCCTCATTATGCTTGTATGAGGAATATAGGTTTAAAAAATGCTGTGTTATTTAATGTTGTGTTCCGATGTTATTAATGAATCCTTAAGAAGAACTTATGATCAATCTTTCAATGCATGTCTGATATTTTAATGCCACATGATATTGGATCTATAGAATAGGGGCACAAAAAGACCCTTATTCCTCCTAAAAATTTGTTTTACTGGTCCAAAGCACAATAAGCGGGAAAAAAAGCTGAAGCAAAAAAAAAAAAAATCATCCAGTAATAAATTACAATCTACCAAATGGCAACACTGAGAACTGGCAATCAGTTGACCAACACTAAAGTCCTTATAAAAAACAAAAAGACCAAATAATTGACAATAAAACTAGAAAAAATAGAAAAGAATGTAAATATAAGAAAAGAATAGATGAGAAAAACAAAATAAGGGTTTTTCTTGCTATTGACTAGGTGTCGCCCAGTTCTTCAAACCATAGTTTTTCGACAATCAGGATGGCAGAGTTCCTGACAAGTTGGAATTTCAATAAGGCTTACAAGGGCATTTCCATCTAGAAAGAGGGTCACTATTTGTTGATTACTTTCTTTGGGAATGAGGGAAATCATACTCATTTCTTCTCTTGAACACTTATCATCCCCCCCCCCCCCATTAAAAAAAAGAAGAAGGTCTGTCGCGTTGATATTGAATTTTTCTGCATTGGCTTTAACATGGAAGAATAGAAAGTTATTGTTACTTAGATGCTATCTTGTAATTTCTATGGCAATCATTGTTCAAAGAACTCGTTTTTTTAAACCACAAAGATACAAAAAAATATCAGAATTAATAAAGTAATAATATGCTTTAATTCGCTGATTTGAAATGAAAATTTTGCCTAAATCAATAATTCTTGAACAAAAATTTTCAGAATATAATAAAGGAGAAAGGCTTTAATTTTTTCAGATTTCATATGCTCATTTGAGAATTTACGCAAATATGAAAAGAAACAAAATAACCATAGATATTATTTATTCTAAATAATCATAAATGTCGACATTCTGAGATTTTTTTTTAAATCAGGATTTTTAAATAAATAATGCTATATTTTAAAAAGCTATAAATTAAAAAAGTCTTCCATGTTTCCGAAAAAGAATGTTAATTAATGGATATTCTTACCGATTAATGGTTGATCATGTAGGAAATTTTTTTATATTATTTCGTCATACACTATAAAAAAATATATTTAGTTGATTAATAAATGCCCAATGGATAAATTTTATAACATGATAATTATAAAATTAATTTTAAAACTTTGACCTCTGCTGAAAATTTGGCATCTGAAGAAGAAAATATGATTATATGATTGCCAAATGAAATAACATAAATTCTTAAAAATATAGAACAATCTTTATTTTAGTCAGCAATTTTGGACCATCAGCTTAATTGTCTGAAATATTAGCTTTCTTGAATGTTAAACAATTTATAAGGAATTCATTTTTTTAAAGATAGTGATCCTCTTATCTTGAAAGTCGTTTAGTGAATCAAAGTAAAGGTAATTGGTGAAGGTCAATTAAAGGTCATCAAGGTAAAAAAACTATAAACTTAATTTGCATAATTCAATTCTCAGTCTTTCATTTTACCTTCACAACTGCATTGCATTACAATTCTAATAATATTTCCGCTTTGCAATTTGCGAGTAATTCTAATCATATTTCCTAAGAACATCGAATATTGAACAAGTCATCAGAGGCAACATTCAGAGATTTTCTAATAAATTTTTAATTTTTTATACCTCCATGGATTTTGGGTCTTATAGAATAATTACTTAAAGGCTTAAAAAAATATCGCCTTTAATACCCATGTGAATTTTAGAATCTTGAAATGCGTGATATTTTTGCAATTTCAGAAACTTAAATGTGCCGCTATGTAAATTCTATGTAAATACAACCTAACTTTCTACATTCTAATGTAAATAGTAAATAAAGCATTCTTCAATAAGCTCAATTCATACCGTCTCAAAAGCCTTATAAATGCAAAAACTCCTGCATTCATTTAAAAAGGATGAAATAAGGATGAGAATTAGTATTGATAGAGACAATCAAACGCTGCTTCGGGCGTTTATTGGGTAAAGGATGTGTGAGATGAAATTCCTTTTCACACAAAGCCACAGCTGTCAAAAAGAAGTGAAAAGCAATTTTTTAAACTTTTGTAAAACCATATTTTTCAACTCGTATCTGAAGCCGGAGTTTAAAAAAACACCGCGACTACACAAAGAAAACGATTGCTGGAAAAGCCGGGGGCTAGTCGGTGGATAAAAAAACCGCAACTATATCGTACCTCATGCAGAGGGTACAATGACAACATTTATCACCAACCTCCCCCTACATACACGGCTTTCCTGCCTTGGAGCATACTAAATGCAGATTTTGCTCCCTCTATGACTCAGTTTAAAGTCATCGATCTAGCATTGACGATCATCTTCGGGTTGGGGACACTTGCAAATGCAAGGCACTGGATGTTCAGCCATTTTAGGCCACTGGGTGAATTTTGAATCATATTTATTTATTTCTTAAACATTGAGCCTGAACGGTGAATGGGAATAAATTGAAAAATAATGAAGTCACGATTAATCATGTGTTGAAATTATTCACTACATTTAAGAAAAAGTCTGTAAAAATTATTTTGAATTGAAATGTTTCATTTAAATATGCTAAAATTTTAAGAAATCATTTAAGTTATTTTTAATTGATGATCTAGATATGATGTTATTTTTCAGCTTCGACTCTAACATAGAGGTCGAATTTTATTTCACTAGGAAAACGAATGACAATGATAAAAAAAAAACATGTTTAAAAAGTTTTAGTATAAAGGCTTTAGAATATTTCACGGAAGAGTAAGTTTTCTAAAGAATTTATAAGTATAATTTGAAGGTTTAAAACTAAAACTGAGCACTTTTCTATCATTGATTTATCCTTGAAATTTTTCAAATGATAAAAGTAAGCTATCTGTGCATCATGATCATCCAATTAAACTTATGTAGTAAAGCAATACTTACGATTTTATGTTTCGTATACTTAAAGTCTCAAAATAATTATGGTTACCTTCATAATAAGAAAGCTTTAACAAATTACGGTATATTTTAATAATAAAATGTAATTCAAAAATACTAAACATGTGGCTAGCTTAGCTATTTGATGAATTTAAAAATTCAAGAAACAATAACTCCAAATTATTGTTTTTAAATTTTCTGTACTAACTAATATTACACTTGAACAATTTATTTTCTGTGTAAATGCAAAATAAGTAAAGAGAATCTCCTTTCTCTAATTAAAAAAATAAGTGAAAGAAATATACCCCTCTCCCAATTTTAAGTGTTTTCAATAGCAAAAAAAAAAAAAAAAAAAAAAAATACTCAAGCGTAGATAGACACTCAAATATGCACAAAAATCATTAACGAGGCATTATTCTTATGATTGTTACACTATTATTTAGAAAAATAATGTTTGTAAAATCCATTTAACAAAATTTCCCCATTTTAATTAAAGAAAGCTCCTATAAGGGTTAGTAGACAAAAAATGATTTTCAATAAGAAGCAATAATTATATTAATAAAAAAATACATATTTAGATATTCAAAACTGCTAATATGAAGTTAATAGTATCATCAAAAATATATTTCTTGTTCATTTGCGGTCCAAATGTTATGCACTGTCGAAAAGCAATTCAGGAATTTGTAATATACTGGGATTTTGAAACTAATGTTAGACTATTTAGAAGGCATAAGAATCTATTTCTACGACTCTACACGAAACAAAACTTTACTCGTTGCAAAATAATTTGTACAATAATTGCCGAACGAAAAAAAATATTTAAAATTTTCTCCATTATACAGCTTTATGCTTATATTTAAACAATTTCTTTTTATTTTTAAAACAAAATTGCATAGTTCAGTTGAGTTTTTAAAAATAAAAATAAAAACAGAGTCAAAATCCAGTTCTGAAGATGCTATCATTCGTTTTCCTTCATTCCTGTAACGATTTTGTGCGAAATGGCGTAACACTTTGCATTATTTCCTCACTTCAGACTACGTAAAAATATAGCTACGCATAAGGTATTGTAACTAAATATTATTTTTACACAATCTTGCCACTACGATCACCTGATTTTACTCCATGCGATTTTCGGATAGGGATTTATTTAAAGGATCTTTATTTAAAAATAGATGTTAAATTACTTCTGATTTGAGGGACGGTTTTAAACTCAAATCTTTTCAGTTAATTCAAAGCAATGGGGGAGGTATTGAATTTGTATAATTCTATTTTTATTAATTCATCGTGGCAGAACGACAAATTTTGATATTTGTTTGTTGACGCAGATTGAATCTTATGAAGTCCACTTTTTTCCTTTTTCTGTATTGTCTAAAGTGTAACAACAAAAATATAAACTTTCCTTGATTGATTTAACAATAAGTAAATAAAAATCTAACAAAAATCGTGCCATGAATTGGCACATTTCTACCTGTTGATGAAAATTTAACTAATTTTCTTACCAGTTTCAGAGCAAATCCATCACTTGTGCTACATTCTGTTGAAATTTTGTTTCGTCCCGAATTACAGCCTCGGCTCTAGATGTTTATGAATAAAAGAACTTTAATTACAGCAACACTGGACATTTTTTTAAAAAGAACTTCGTTGAACTCTGTTACTGAATGTTTGAAATATATTCCATTTTATTTCATTTTTCTAACCGCTCTAAGGCAAATACTAATGGAGAGTAGTCGAAACATATTTTTTCAGTGTTACGTTTATTCCGCTGATAGATCAGACAGCATGGTATCTGGAGTGGCATCAAGTATTATCTTTTCAGAAATCTGTTTAAAAGCGATTGTTATTTTCACAATTTTTAAATCTGATTTCTCTTAAATAAGACAAGTCATGTGATGTGTATAGCTTTCTTTTTAAAATTGAATTATAATTTATGGGATTTTCCCATAGAGCTTAATTATATAATTTCAAAACAATTGTTCAAATAAAATAGAAAATTGAATGAATTCAGTGTTCTTTTTTGAAACTTGACTTATACTTTTTATCTGATAAGCCAAATATATTTTATCTAAATTAAAAATATTTATATCATATTTTTTATTTTCATCGTAGTGTCCTATAGATAACTGAATTTTTTTCTTTTTAAATTAGATAATTCATTAGGTTAGCAGAGTTGCAGAAAATAAAGTTGAAAGCTAACCATTTGCTTTAATTTGCTTTAAATTTTCAAATGTCATTTTTAACAAAAGCTAACGTAAGATAGTTTTCTTGGGTAAATAATTGATAACATAGTTTTTAATGATTTTGGTCACAATAACTCAAGCATTGAATTGTAAGACATGGTCAAAAAAACTTAATTAATACTTCAAAGGTATTATCATAGCACATTAATTTTTGAATTTTTAGAAATCATATATAATTTTTTTTTTCTTTTTGATAATTTACAGTTTATTTTAAGATTACTTATTGTAAAGATTTTCTTTAACAAGTTTCATAGCTGAATAGATTTACTCTTTTAATAACTCGGTAATTTTTTCAGTTTTAATTAATTTTTTTTTCTGTTTACCATGATAAATAAATGCAGTTTTTTTTATGTAAAATGGTTTTAATGACACAAAAGGACTTGTAATTGAAATTGTAGATATATTCATTATTGCTTTACTAGAGAAAAAAATATCTCATTAAGCATTTATCTTCATTTTACAAAATCGGCATGAATTTCAGTGAATTTCCAAATATGATCTGAAGATTTAATTTAAAACAAATATTAAGTTGTGGCCGTTAAATAAATAAAAACAACCGGGATGTTTATTTCAAATTTCTTAACTATATCATGTTTCTGTAACAAATGCTTATCATAATTTAAATTCTCTTTTGAAAATTATATAATAACAATTGTTTATTCCCAGAAATAAATCCAGTGACTTTGATAATAATTCTCATATGGTAAAGGTTTATATTATTAAATTTCAGAACTTCGTTTCATCAGGACAAAATGAAGAGACAAAAGAATATTATGAAAGTAAATTTACGTAAAATTTATTAGAAATATCAAGATAATGTTCAGATGATTCCTTGATTTAAATTTAAATTGATATATGAATTTGTAAATTTATTGGACATCTGCTGAAATGATTATCGAAGTAAAAATTATCAAATATTTATATTTGATCAAAATATTTATATTTTTATTCATAGGAATGGCAACACCACAGATAAAATAATATATTTTTTTCTTTTGAAAAAAAAAACTTTTAATTCATGAAAAATTAGCGATACTACATTAAGCCTAAATAATAAAGTAATCTATCTCTTAAAAACTTCTGTGTTTTATAATATTTACTAGCAATATTTTAAGAAAATATTTTTAGTAGTTTGATTTCTATTAAATACAGAATAATGATAAGTTTTCACTTATATTTACATATATTTAAAGGATACGCGAGTCGAAATTTGTAAAGTAATTGTGAGATTATTTCAGGATAAAATAATCTTTTATTATTCAAATGGTATATCATATATACTAGGATAGAAAAGCGTACCAATCATGCATTATAGCCGATTAGATAATAATGAAATATACATCTGTAGTATATTAAACTTTTTTTTTCAATTTTTTCACCACTAGAATTTTATTCACTGAGCAGTGCAGATCTTCAGAACAGGATTTTGCCCATATGCGGTTTATCAAATGATTCTTTTTCATTTATTCTACGCTAGAATTTCATTTCTAAGAGATATACTTCAGAATATTGACAGGGCTTGTCAACAATTTAAATGACCACCAACAATTGAAAATGAAGCCAAATTATACAAATTTGATTGATAATTACAGGTGAAATATTTTTAAGAATGGAGAATGGAAAAATCAAAGAATTATTCAAGAAATGGCGAATGAATTGGAACGATTTTGTATTATTAACAGGCAATGGAAACAACGATAGTGAAGAAGTAATTAAAATGATCTTAACTTTTAAAAAAATTCAATGAAACTATACAAAGGAAACTAGTATTACTTGATTTTTTGTAAAAGAGAACTCCCCTAATGAAGAATAAAGGACATTTTTTTAAGGGCCTGTGAAAAATTCTGCTGTCCTTATCGCCACACTTTTTAAAAGCTGCAGAGCACTATTAAAATGTCAGTGTCAAGCAAATATCACCAGCGTTAAAAAAATAATTGTATGATGATTATATTATGTTCATTAAACAATTATATCTATCTTTTCAATTAACATTTCTTACATTCTTTTATTTAAATTACAATAATAGTTTAAATTATTTAATTTATACATTCTTTTTTGTTTCGACTATAGTATACTTCTTTTATAAAAATTAAATTTACTGAATGTATTAATAACGTAATTCTTTCGTAACTGCTTTCGGCAGGAATTTACTGCATTTTAGATGCTTCCAATTCTGTCAAAAAAATTATTTTATTTAAAGCATGTGTGATTTTATAAGAAAATTGAACAGTTTATAATGCCGTGCTCTTTTCTTAGTGTAGTTTACTACAAACGCAATTGTTTCCTTTTTAACGTGCATGTCTATTTTACCTATAATTCTTTCAGAGAACTTTTTAATTCAACTTTTAGGATGATTTAGATAAACGTATCACTGAGATTGAGAGCCAATTTTATTTTATCCTGAAATAAGCTTTATTTACTCCATAGAAATAATTCAAAAATGGCGCTGGAACCCGATTTTGGCATGCTGTGAGGAACCTGGAATTCATACGCGACGAAACCAGGTAGCAAAACTTAAAACGCCGAATTTCCTCTACAATTTTTTCTATCGTCGCTTTTCTAACATTTATCAAACACTAAATGACGAGATTTATAAAGCGTGAGGAAAAATGTCCAGTTTATGCCTGACAGAAGACAAATTGAAATCGCACTTCTTTCGTGCTTTTTCAATGTTATACATCATTTTTAAAATCCATTAAATTTGACTACAGAGGAATAAAGTGCATTTTTATATTTTTTTGCATGAATATCTATATATAAACAGAGTATCATCAATTTATAAAAAAAGGGCATCACGTTTTTTAGAGGTTTACTTCTACCTTAGTTTTTTTTTGCCTCACAAAGTATCTGCAGAGATAGAACTTAAAAAAAAAATCCAACCTCCCCCCCCCCCCATAAACTTCCTACAAAAAAAAAAAAGCAGATTTATATTCCTAAATTCATTTTCTACAATCACAAAACAAAAAAAGTATTAATTAATAAGTAAAACGCTCAATCAAGATATAACTAAGCAGTACAATTTAAAATAAAGTATTTTGAATTTTACTGTTTTATCTTGAAAATAAGAGGCTCAATCAAGATATATCGATTTTATAATCAGTACAATTTAAAATAATGCATTTTAAAATTTGTTTTAACTTAAATCAATGTGCTGCAATGTGTATTATTTTCACTAAACATCCTGCTAACCGTATGAGCGCTCTGTATAGGGAACAAGAGGAAATAGAAGGCTATGACATTTTTATTTTGATGATCCTTTCATTTGTCACATTTGTGGATGTTATGCAAATGATTTTCACTTTGGAGGCAATTGTTAAAGCGAGATTTTTAAAGAAATAATAAGGATTATGTCTCGACAATGCATAATGAGTTTTTAGAGAAAAGAAGAAAGTAAGATACGAACCTAGAAACTTTAGCAGAAAGATTTCACTTGCGATCGGAAGAGGACAAGATTCTCTGCTAAATTCTCTGGTACTCAACAGCAAGATTTTTTGCCACAATTCGGTTTTAACCACTCCCAGAAAGCACCAAGAAAAAAATGTCGTCAAATTATAAAAATATACTCAAGTGCATTATTATTAAATATGAAAATTTTGAACGTGTTATATAGTTTAACGATTCAAATCGCGGAATTAGGGAAATTTTTTCTTGGCGCTTTTAGGTCGCTGTTACAACTGACTACCGATTTAAAAAAAAAAATCCTGGTCTCTAAATATTGAATCTATTAATGGGAAGTGTAAATAATTTCCCTGCACATTTTTTATTAAATATTTATCTTAGATTAAATAATTGTGTGCATTTGTACTGTTGCAACTTGTTTCCAAAGCGTTACAGCAGCAATCGCATGATATTGCACATTTTTAATCCAATTATTCATTTCAACTGCTTAAATGAATCTGATTCAACGAAATAGCCAACATATATACAAATGCATAGGATGATTCCTACTTGGTTGAACCAAACTGGTTTTAGATTCCATTAGATAAATTTATTGAAGAGATTATAAGTTGGTTAATAAGTTAATTGGAGCTTTAAACAATGTGATGGCAACACTTTGAAAAAAGCCAATTTTTTCCCTTTAATGCAAAACGTGCTTAGTTTTAATTTTTATTTTTTACGAAAAAAATTATTGAAAAACATAGTTAAAATATTTATTTAAAAATTCATGAAAAATAGAAATTTAATTTTAAAATTAAAACATTAGTATCATTTAAAAGATAAATTTTTGATCTTTAACTTCATGTAAATATCTTTTTTGTGCGGTAATATTTTCGGCAGTTATAGCAGAAACACGTCAAAATTTCGCTTAATTTTTAAATAAATAAAATTTTAGTTAAAAATTCGAAAAAATAACCCCCAGGTGCACATTCCCGGCCTCCAAGGTATACACGTGCCAAATTTGGTAGCTGTAGGTTGAATGGTCTGGCCTGTAGAGCGCCAACATACACACACACACACACACACACACATTGAGCTTTATTATAAGTATAGATTTTAATATACAAAATCCTTCTGTATATTATAATACTTATTTGCATTTTATTTTCATATTATTTTATATTTATTTGCATATCATTTTATTTTCAATTGAAATGAAAAAGTCAATAGCAAAGAAAAAAAATTTATAATTATAAAGCAGCCGATAACTAATTTTCTTCCTTTAAGTTATTAATTATTTTAAATGAATGAACAAAATTTTACTAAACACTGTGCTTTCAATATGCGTTTATAAGGTTGAATATAACAGTTTTTTTCCAACAGTAAATTTTAATCTCCACCGGCAGTTATAGCAAATGGTGAAGTTTTGAATAAAATTTTAAGTAACAGGCAACCACTGAACCATTTTTCGAATAGTAGAAGCTTTTCAGTATCCATCGTGCTGCATATTGGAATATTATCATGTATAAACAAAGGAAACGTAGTTTTTAATTTAAAAAATAGCTATTTAATTCTCTAAAACCCTTCCTCATACAGAGTGTTTGCAAGGAAAATGTAAAGAATATCCCTTTTTCAGTTTTGTTTTCAACTGGCAACAAAAAAATTTGGCGTTTTAGTTTCATTTATGCAGACGATAATTAGTAGCAATAATTTGAATCGCTTTTATTTAAAGTTTTTAATTCACATAAACATAAATTCGTACCTTACCAATAAAATATCTTAATTAATAAAATCCATTATTGATGGAAATGTAATAAAAATATTTAAGCAATTTTTTAAATAAATAGAAATAAGTTAATATAATTTTTATATGAAAATGATCTCTGAAAATTATTGCATTTTTGAGCCGTTGTTTGCACATGCATAGAAAGCTTAAAGTGTCCTTAAACAGCACAATTTCAAAAGAAGTTTTTCCAGAAAATCTTGAGAACTTTTATCATTTTTCATCTTTTACTATATTAATATAATGATTCTATGCAATTATATAAGCAGAATATCTTTCCTCCTGTCACTTCACTAAACAACATCATCATTTAACTTTTTATTTTTATTTTCATTTTATTTTTTTACAAGCTGTCGCCGGGTATATTTTAAATTATAATTTTAAAAAATCCTAGTTCGAATGTGCGAGCGTATTCGCATTTGACTCGGATTCACATCTGGTTTCCAGTTCCTTGGTGACAATATTTATTTTTGAATTTTAAAATGTCTACATTTTTTAGAAATTCTAAATTCTATTACGAATTTTTAAATATTCGTAATTTTTTTTTTTTAATTCAGTGACTATTTTTAGTATTGAGCTTTTATTTTTCAGTATTTGATTATGATCTTAAAAAGATCAGAAATAATGCTAATATAACAATACAAAGTGTTCGCATATAAGCATCGAAATTATAATGCATATGCATGGCATATTACGTATCTGCTGGGGAAAATATAAATACACAAGCGAATTCATGATTTTATCTAGATTTCTTGACACGGGAAATATATATAAACTTAACTCTTTTTACAGTTTATAAATATAAAAACATTTCAGTTTTGAATATTCATGGTTAATCATGACTTACATAATACAGTAAAATATGATTCGTGATTCATCACGATTCAATAATATGATGAAATATTCATCTTCAATAGATGAAATAAATAAAAATTTGAAGTAAAATCAACTCTTTTTTTTTTTTTACAGCTTATGATTACAAAATAGTTCAAAATTGAATATCCGTATGATTGCATATTTCATAACAAAATAAACGATTATATACTTTCATATGTGAATTTGACACTCATAAGTATTCCATATTCTTATCCCCTAGGAAATAAGGAAACAATAAAGGAAACACAATTTTTGGCAGCTTTTGTAACGAAACTTTAAATCATTAGTCATACAAACAAGGAGAAGCTTGTTTTTCTGTTTATTATGCCTAAACCGCCTCGATTCACCGATAAGTTTTCCTATTCACATCAGTGATGGGCCCTTTGATTCACACGTGACTCCAGAGCCGGATGCTCGCCGATTGGGCAATCCATCCTGCAAGAAACTGTGATTTGTTTGCCTGGCCCCACAAATGACTTTTGCCTTTACCAATCCGAGACCACAAAGACAAGTTGATGAAGAAAGCAAAATACAAAAGAAGCAATATAAACGGATTTCGACCAACGAACCCGAATCACGATTTTCATCAATCGCACCAATCACGTTTCAAGATTTGGAGACTGGCTTTTTTGCCTTTTGTTTTCCCCCCTCTTCACGTTGCAAAGGTCAGCAAATAGGGGGACCGAGAGCTTTTCAAAGCCAACAATTATGTATTGGCTGAGAAAAAGAAAGCTAAAAAGGCGAGCACCGTTTCTTTTTCGCTTTTTTTTTATTCCAACAGCCGGAATATAATGATTCGATCACGACTTGATCATTCCATGCGTTTTATTATAAATGTCTTCTGCGTATTATATCAATGTCTGCCTTCTCATTCTCTTGGGGTAAACGGTTTTCTTTTTTGGAGCAGAGCATACCCGATGCGTTAAAAGATCTAATTTAGTGGTGGGGCCTCTTCCAGGTGTTTTCTCAATCGACGATCGTCATTGTTGCCAATTTTTCTTTGTAAATAGCGAAGGAAACTTGAATGGTTCGAATGAAAAGTTTTTGATGGCAGCTATTATTCGGTTGCATGCGACTAAGTGTAATTAGCTTTTGAACATCATTTCCGCTTCATTGATCCAACCTTAGAAAGAAAACTTTATCTTTTTATGTTGGTACACTTATTATTGTCAATGTATTATTTCAACCAGATCAATCAGATTATATTAAACTACATTTTACAAATAAAAACTAATTTTTATTCAATGAAATGAACATCTTGCTACTTGTTTATTTGTTTTTAAATTTTAAATACTGAATAAATTTTTTGTCAAAATAGATGAATAAGAAAAATTCAGTTAAAAAATAATGAAAAGGATAAAACATTTGGCGAAATTAAGGGAGCTATTTATTAATTTTATTCTGTGGTAATGATTACTGAGAGTAGAATTTTGCCGTCGGTTTTTCAAATAAATCAGTCAGGTTGGAATAAACTACGTTTGACACAGTTGCTTTAAAAATGATTAAATTTTACAAATCAAAACTATTTGCTATTTAATGAAATGGGCGTCTTGCTACTTATTTAATTATTTTTAAATACTGAATAAATTTTTGTCTTAATAGATAAATAAGGAAAATGCAATGAAAATGATAAAAACAGTTGGTGAAATTAAGGGAAATATTTATTAATTTTTAATTAAATATTTATTAATTTTTTAATTTATTAACAGATCAGACAAGTTAGATTAAACTACATTTTATCAATTGCAGTAAAAATGGTTACATTTTACAAATCAAAACTATTTGTTATTTAATGAAATTGCGTCTTGTTATTTGCTTAATTGTTTTTAAATTTCAAATATTGAACAAAATTTTGTCGAAATAGTCAGATAAAAAGTGCCTTGATAAAACAATGAAAAGGATAAAAGTAATTGGTGAAATTAAGACAACTTTTTCTTAATTTTTTTTCCTTAGATAACGATTACCGCGAGTAAAATTTTTTTGATGTTCAATATTAAATAAATGAAATACTTTTTTAATAAATGATACAGATATTTCTGAAATAATATTAATAAGGTATATAAGATATATAATAATAATTATCCTTTGAAACTTATTTTTAAAGCCATTAAGTAGAAAATTGTCAATATATAAGACTAATCGCCAATAAAAATGGATAAAAATTGCTTGTTTTTGAGATTAATGCTAACGAAATTTTTCCGGAATAATTCAAAAAAGTATGTGCTAAAACGACGATAATTCAATCATTAATTTAACTGATTGTTCAATTTTCTGTATTCTGTAAAATTCTATAGTTGAAAAAGCAAGGATGCACTCCTTTTTTTAAAAAAGAATTTAATGATATTACGTTTTTTCACTTCATATAGCCATTGGGCATGATTTTTAATTCCTTGTATTATCTCATTTTAACAGGATATAAAATTGATTTAAAGAATAGAAACACATGAAATACATTTATCAGTGTCTTATATACGACTATTAAATTTCTATGTTATGTTCATGGACTTTAATTTAGTCGACACGTAAAACAGTATAAAATAGAATAAATTATACAAAAAGTGGACTGTCAATCCGAATGAAATAGAGGACTGCAAATACTATTAATAAACAAAGTTAAAATTTAGGAGAAGGTTGATTTCTGAATTTGTGAACAGTTTTAATGATATCCAATATGTATATAACCAGACTGGTAACAATGCAAAACATTAGGAAATGATTAAAGAATTGGTAAGCTATAACTAGATGCCAAAATATTATGAATGGAGTTGATTCTACATGAAATGGATCCACACATAGTTGGTTTGAGTGTAAGCATCATTTAATGTAGCATGTGACTTTATTAAAAACGCTTGAATTCACCGAAGGAAGACATTTTTTTTTCTCTAAAAAAAAAAAAAAGATTAACTGGACACACACACACATATGCACGCACACATTTTGAGGATGATAAACAATAGGATAATATCATTTCAAATCATAAGACAAAAGTATCTGTTTCATAGTTAAGGGCGCAATAATAATAATAATATAAAAAAAATAGGAAAAGAATCGGAGATTTGGATCCTGATAATTGATGTTATGACTTTGTTGATGCTATGTTATTATATTATGACTGATCCAGTTGCTGTTATGTCTTGGCTTTGCTTGAAGCGAAAATGATTTTGTGATTAAGGTGATAGCAAATATGCATAATATGTAAATGAAATAGCTAGACAGATCTACCATCATATCTCTAGAATTACCTTTAATGGGTCAATGATACCGGGATGGCGTTCTTGGACATTTTGTAATACTTTACAACATGTATGAGTTTGAAATGAGCTTGATTAATGAGTAACTTTCTTAGCGACGAAGAAGTTATTTAGATAGTTTTATCAATATGTTTTGGGCATAAATCCAATAGAACACGTTTGTGAATGCTAAATGAATTTCTGGTCATAAAATAAAAGATGCAAATGATCCCCCCCCATTAATATTCTGGTTGAATCTATGCTTCATATATGACCAACATATCATAGTTATATTCCAAGAAGTCACAGTTATAAGTCAAAATGGTTTGATTAAAATGCGCAAAATGTATGCCTTACGCTTTGTACCAAAAAAATTCGATAAAATGTAATTTTTTTCATACATGTGCGGCATTTTTACTTTCTATTTTCAGTTGCATAAAATGAGAAAATATTGAAATTTTCCAGAAAATGCGCCATTGGGACTTCTAGATCTCCATGGGCACGAAACCCACTTTTGGAATTATGTATGTCTAAATAAAAACACGATATCTGTAAAAAACTACGCAAATAAAATGTAATATGTGGTCTTAATATTACGCTAGTTTGTCTAAAATTGATAAAAATTTAGAAACTTTCAGCAAAATCCATCAACAGAAAGTGTCTGCCTGCACATCCGTGTTCATATAAGACATGACAGCTGAAAACAGTAATGAACTAAATTGTTTGATTCTTAATAACCTTAATAACCAGAAAAACATATATCTATAAAATCATGATCCAAATCCATCAATAAATCGATTCTACCTATTTAGAATAAATGAACGCAGTAATTCAAAAGCGCAAAAAGTAGCATAAATGATATTCTGTATGTCATCTCAATGTCATGTAATTGTGTTAAATTTTCAGTGTAATAAATCAATGGTAAAGAGGTCAATATGCATTCTCCGCATACTTTTCTGTATCATGAATTTTATATTTAGTACCTTTAATTTAATGTTCAGATATAAAAAAACTTTTAATGTATGAGCATTAATATACTTGTAGACTATCTACCTATTATCAAATGTTTTCATTCACAAGATCTCTTTGCAACTTCAACTTCATTCAATTCCTCTGAACATTGCTGTTTCCCAAAAAATAATTTTTCGTAATTAATTATGTACAATTATTACACTTCACAATTTAAAATCGTGGAAAATGTCACTAGAATTTACTCAAAATGTTTTTTTTAAAGTATGCATCCTTGACATTTTTTCCTGTACCACGAATTCTACATAAAATACTCTTAATGTATGAGCATTAATATATTTGTAAATTATCTATATATTAACATTTTTTTTCATTCACAAGATCTCTTTGAAATTTCACCATCAGTTGCTTTGAACATTGCTGTTTCCCAAAAAATAATTTTTTGTAACTAATTATGTACAATTATTACACCTAACAAATTTAAAAACAGGAAAAATGTCTCTAGAATTTACTCAAAATTTTTTTTAAAAAATACAATATCGGCATTTTTTCCTGTACCACGAATTTTGCATTAAATACTCTTAATATATGAGCATTAACATATTTGTAGATTATCTACATATTATCAATTTGTTTTCATTCATAAAATCCACATATTAGCAAATTTTTTTTCATTCACAAAATCTATATATTAGTAAATTTTTTCATTTACAAGATCTACATATTATCAAATTTTTTTCATTCACAAGATCTACTTATTATATACATATTATCAATTTTTTTTTATTCACAAGATGTACATAATATTAAATTTTTTCATTCAAAAGATCATTTTGAAAGTTCAACATCCCTCAACTGCTTTGAACATTGCTGTTCCTGAAAAATAATTTTTTGTAACTAACTATAAACAATCATTGCACTTGAAAAGTTTTAAACCAAGAAAATTGCATCAGTAATTTATTCAAAAAGTTTTAAAAAATCGAAATTTCATTACATTATTTAAGCATTTTATTGAAATATACAATTCGAAACTTTCAATAAGCCTTTTCCTCAAAACATTAAAGACACGTCTGTAAAAGTATCTAATACTTCCATAATACGCAGCATTAAATCCTCTTAAATTCTAAGATTCACTATACTTCAAACTCGAAGAGACTGCATAACTCTTTTAAAATATTAAAATATTACATATAATACTTGAAGGACGAATTTCGACTATTAAGTAATGTTTCTCAACTGTATCTTTAAATGAAGCATTTTATTAGCCGATCGCAAAGCGTTTCCGAAGCATAATTTTGGGCAAAAGTAATTCGTTTTCATTTAACGACTGGCATTTCAATCCTTTCATGTCTTCGGGCCAAAATGGTGAAATGACTTTTGCAGTGCTTTAGATATATTCGGTTGAGTGTTAATTTCGTTTGCAACGGTGTCATTAATTTAAAATCTAAAAGAGATTTCCTAGAGTTAAAGGTGGAAAATTTATTCTTGTATTAGAAAGCGATTGTAAATGCAACTTTAAAATTCAGCAATTGAAAAGGGGAATTATTATAGAAAAGGAATGGCATAAAATGAAGTATAATTAAACTATTGAGTAGTGACGAATTGGCTATTAAGTTTTCATGTGGAAAAAGTTTTTTTTATGACACGCTGGCAATATATTTTCTTTTAATTAGTATATTTATGAAATTTTGTAAACAGTTGTATTTGCTTAAATTAATTCTCAATATTATCTATGTATTTAAAATAATTAGCAAAACAAAAGAATTAATTTCCTAAACACGTTCAACATCACCAATTTTAATTTTATATGAAAGCTCATGAAAAGCTTTTAAATATACATCAATGGTCACTTATCCACACCATTTTTCAGAGAAATCTCAAAAACTCCACCGTACGTTCCATTTTATTTAAAAAAAAAATCTTCCACAGAATCCCCCAACCACAATTACTATACCGATTTCAAAAACTTTCGTTTCACATAATTGTTTATAATTATGAGATATGCATAAATAATCGTTTATCTCTCTTCCATGTTTCATCTAAAAACATGACTTCACTGTACATTCTATAAGGGAAAAAAAGATCTTAATAACTCTCTCAACTTCAACAAGTGGACCAATTTCACCAATTTTGTTTGAGAACTAATTTTGCCGGTTTGCAAGCATCATTTACTAGTCAAACTGTTCTGTGTCTATTATGTAAGTATAATTTAAAATAAAGTTTTCTATTATTGAGATAAAATTTCATTCATAAAAATTAGTTGATGTGACTGAATTAAATTTTTTATAAAAGTTGGGTGAACATCTGGCTACTGAAGGCAACTAATTTATTTCAAATTAACTCTTTTTTTCTATTAGAACGAATTCTGACGAATGCTAAACGTAACTGAACCTGTCATCCAATTGCAGATTGTCTTGCTTCATTCACTGATGACAAATCTTTTCCCTTCTTGTAAAATGAGCGATTCATATCAAAATTGAACTGATGAAACACTTCTGATGTCACAGAATGATCCACATATTAATTATATCTGCTGCAAACCCATGGATCTCTTGAGTCATTTTTGTTTCAGTATCGTATTGCAATTGTTAAAAAGTTTCAGTTTGGAATTCAAGAGTTTTATCGAGAAGAGCTAGAGTTGTTCATTCTGCGCCAAACAAATAATATACATAATTGTTATAAGTATGCTATTATCTAAGGCAGAATGGATTAAAATCAATTGGTTCTCATGCAAATTACTTCTGCTGTAAAGCCATTGATCACAAGCATCAGTTTCCTTTCAGAATTTTATTGTATTCGTTACAAGGATTCAGTTTGTTTAAGAGTTTTATTGAATATTTATAGATTCGGTGGAATATGCTGCTTAAAACAAATAGTAGTAGAAGCTACAGCATAATTTCTAAGAAGATATAATAATTCAAGAACATTGTAAATAATATTAGCACTTTTGCCAATCAACTTGAATATTTTAGGCATTTATCACGATATCTTGCAAAAAACGACTGATAACATTATAGAGATATCTCAAGGTCAAATATATGCATTGATAAACATGGCAGAATACATTTACTAATGAAATAGGAGAATCTAAGGATGTTTTTAAATACAAATTGCAAAAGAAAAATTCTATTGTCAAGTAAGAATTATCTCAAATTGCAATAAAATGGCTATGCATATTTTGATTGAATAGAAATTGAAAATAATATTTTTAAAGTAACAATGTTACTTAATTACAAATATACATAAAATATCATTTAAAAATAAAATTTTTAAAAATGAATATTTATGCAATAACATTGAATGTAATGTTTATGAAAATTATTAAAATTAACTAAAACAGAAAATCAATTCTGAATTTAAAACACTTTAAGAAAACCAGTGCGATGATTCATTCGAGTTACTGTAAATGTTCTTTCTTTAAGATAAGGCACAGAGTTTTTATAATAAATTTTGTTTTAAATATAAGACACATATTTGGTATTTTTTAATAGACGAAAGTTCGTTTTTTTCCTGTGCTTGACTTACTATTTTTAATCAAAAATATTATTCTTTAATTTTTTTGAAAAAATTGCAAAACGTAATATGTATTCAAATTTATATAAAAAAATAATTCATGCAATACATAATTATGTAATCTAAAATGAAAATAACTCTATTTTGATTAAATACTCCACTTTACAGAATGAACTAATCGTTGAGTAAGATTCAAAGTGACACCATGTTACCAAAAAAGAGGTATAAAGATAATGTTACAATTCCAGGGCTAACTTAGTGATTGAAATAATTTAGCAATCGCTTGTGTCTTAGAAATATTACCAATCATTTGATCTATTTTCAATTCAGTATTATCTCTGCTCGAAAAAACTTGCAAATGTATATGGCATACTGCAGAACATTTTATAAATTATAATTATTTTTATTATTTATAAAATGACATGATTTTAAGTGTTAAGTTTATTTTTCATTGAATGTCTAATAAGCAACAAGGAATTTGTCGGGAATGCTATAAAGTGAGCGATAATAATTAAAAAGGTAGAAAATATTTTCTTCTAAATGAATTACATGCTATATTTGCTTTAGTTGTATTTATAAAAAATTTAATATTACTAGCGATAAGTTGAAGCTTTTATTCCTTGAAATAATTGCAAATCGATTTTTCACAATTCATCAATTTATAAAATGCCTAATAAAATATGCTTTTTTAAACATTTAATGTCTGACTTGAATGCGGAAGTTTTAATAGAATTTTAATTCAAAAATTGTTTTGCTACTACTGGGCAAATCTAAAGGCATTAAAGAAGAAACAAAAATTATTAGAAAATAAGGATTCATTACTAATTTGACAATTTATTTTTTTTATATTTACTTTTTTACTTTCAAGAATTACATTTTTCAAACTGGACGGATCTTCATCTTCAATGTTCAAACAATTCGCAAAAAATAATCTTCAAAACATTTCATTCCTTTCTTTTTTTTCTTTTTGTTATAAAAGGAATAAAACTATTAGTCGATGATTTTTTTTCCCATCGTCTTACATCAAAGATAATTACGCTGAAAGCTTTATAGGATTCCCTTATTACTTTTGTTGAAGAAAACTCGTTGAATGAAGAGCGCGAAGCATTTAGTGTACTGGATACTTCGAATTTTACAAAACAAACGTTCGAAGGAACATAATTATCTAGTCCAAGAAGACCTCTTGGTATTAAAACAAGTAACAAACAGGGGAGCCTATTAATTTCACGGGATCTGAACCCCCCCTTCCCTTCCTGGCTGCTCCAGTCTTCTGAAAAGAATAATACTACACAGACCTCTAAAAGAAGTTCTTAGAAATTGCTTTTCCATTGGTTTCTGTGTACTTATCGCACCGATCGTTGTTCAATTAGTAAAGATAACAGGATAGGGGAGAGTGGGAGAAGTTTTATTTATATATATAAAAGAAGAGAGAGAGAAAGAGAGGGACTTGGAAATTAATTCGGGAGAAATAAGATGAATCAAGTAAAAAGGCAATACCATCTATACCTCTCTTTCTCACACTCTGGAAAACTTAAAAATTTGTAAGAAACAACGGGGCTTAGCGCTAATAAATAATTGCATCCCTTAAAACCGGATGTATAAATCATTTCGGAAAAGCGATAATGAAGCATTTTACCGTCAGATAAGGAATTTCCGTCTTTCACTAATTGAAGCGTAAATCATGAAGGCATATATACAGGAGCTTCCAGTCCTGGAACAAAAATTGGGAAGGGGTTCTCTCTCCCCAACGCTCGCTCCCGAAGAGTAATTTAAAGTAATTTTTCTTTTTTGAACCTTTTCTCTGCTGCCTGTGTACTAATTTATTTTTCTAGCCCCCTTCTTCCTTTTGCAGAAGAATAACCAACCTTTGAATTATTGCAAAATGCAGCACTCGATGCATGCATATATAAAATGATTTTTTTTCTCACTGTGCCTCTTTTCCCTTTCTTATTATTAATTCCTTTTGTATTTATTTATTTGTTGTTGCCTTCCGTATTAATAAGAGAAAACAGCCAGCGAATTGTTGCTGGCGAGGCCTGGCTTCATTTTGTTGAATTGAAATTCAAAATGGAAGGGGATGGATAGATACAGCTAGCTGGGCTGGTCGTGACCGGGAGCTATTTCCATTCTGAGTTCTGGCGTTGAGAACTCTTAAAACCGATTAAGCGTCTTAATTACCTGCCAAATGAATGCGGCGAGAAAGAGGAAAGAGAGAAAGAGCCTTTGTCGGAACGATAATTTGTGGAATGATGAAAGAGCATGAAGGCTGTTGCGGTATGCTTGCTGCGAGAGTGAAAGAGAGAGAGAAAATTTTCTGAATTGAAAATAGCAATTTATGATCTTTTAATTACTTCTCCATTTACGAGTATTTAAATGACAGTTATGAGAGGCGTTCGAGCGCGTTCTGAAAAAGGTATTTATCGCTCGTTACAGTTCCGATTCCACAGTTTCATCCATCATTTAGACGTTTTAAAAATACTATTTGAATGCGAATGCCGCCACGACGATAGAAATGAATTAATAGATTTACATCCTATGTTGTTGCTCTGAGGAATCCTTCGAGCGTGTGCAGTGGAAATGATTGTCATTTTTTTATTCGTTTCCCATATCTGCAGATTGTTTTAAGTTGCAGGGTTGAACGAACAAAAGAACGATGAGTCTGGAAATGAATTAATGAGTCCCTGAGTGTTTGGAAAGGTATAATAATGAGACAGTTACTATTTAGTTTTAATTTCGGAAAATAAATCGTTCTTTGACAATTGAAAATTTTCGAAATAATTTGTTTATGCTAATTACTTAATCCTGGTAAATTTGATAAATGATACTTGAGGATAATTTGAATTAAAAATGTGAAACATTTTATTCATTTGTTCCATTTATTTTCTGTTTTGAAACTACATGAAGTCTATATGGGACTGAGATTACAATTTAAAGCAATCAGATGGCAAAGATGCAATTTTAGTTTTTTTCTTCCAAATTTTTATACAACATTTCAACGAATGTATTTGGTCCATGGCATAATAAGTTATTAATAAATAATAATTATTGAATATACTTAAATTCTAATTGTGATAAGAACTAAAAAGATTCATTAATCTAATAGTTGTGAATGAATTAAAAGAGAATTATTATAATAAATCAATCAACTGATATAAAATAAATGGATAAGTAGATATATTTGAAAATAGAATCACTTTAATTATATTAGTAGATATACATTAATTAATAAGTTTCACATAAAAAGATAATAAATGTATTATAAATATATTAATTGGAAATATAAATGAATGAATATATTTATTGTCTAAAAAATAAGGTAGATGGGAAAAAAATCAATTTATTTTTATGTCGCTTCATAGCAGAAAAATAATAAATTGATGAAAAAAATTAAGAGTAAAAAAAGGATTATTGATATTTTCCGTTCCCATATAAGGCTTAATAGTTATAAAAAGTAAAGAAAATTTAATATTTTGCATTAAGGGTTAAATTTTTTAATTTATTATACTACTAATGTTTAAGCATTAAACTTTGGCATAAAAATAAGAAAGAGTGATTAACTTTACTTTTTTAAAATGGGTTCGTGTCTTTCAGTAGAACATTCCTTTCAAAAAAATTCCAATTCCTTTCCAAAGTGAAAAAAAAATAATCCAAGAAATTATTTCAACATGCAATTTTAATTTCCGAACTATCACAATAATTTTCAAAAATCTTGTTGCCGATTAATTAACAATAATTCGACATATAAGCATAACGGAAGTTTATTTAGGTCTAAGAAAATATCAATTTCACTAATTTTTTTTGTTCGTAGTAACATATTAACTGAAGAAGGTTAAACTTCATAACCAAACTAGAATGTTCAGCGAAGGATGAATAGCAAGGATAGAGAAAGCAATAAAAATCAAAAGAACACACTTCATCTATTAAAACATTTTTTCGTGTTTAAGTTTTTTATATTTTATTTTTTTTTATGTCTTGAGGTTACTTGAAAGTCTTATTTTTGGAGAAATCGGAAATTACAGATCTTACTTACATGAAGATCAAAAAGTGAATTCAGTAAAGACTTAAAAAAACTCTCTTATCAATACTCCTATTTCCAATTTCAATATTTCCAGATTGAAAACTATCTTATCAATATTCCAGTTTGCCCTGAAATTCGTCAAATATGGTGGTTGATTGGCTGTACATTGCAAACTGCTGGAGAACTGCCACATTTCAGGTGGTTAATAATAGAGAATGAAGAGCTCAAATGGTACTAATATAACAATAATAGAAAAATATCTATTCTGAAATCTCCCATTCCAAAATTTTGATTCCAGTAAATAGTTTATGTCCAAAATTGAAATAATTAGATGA
Source organism: Argiope aurantia (assembly GCA_026543865.1). Taxonomy (NCBI): domain Eukaryota; kingdom Metazoa; phylum Arthropoda; class Arachnida; order Araneae; family Araneidae; genus Argiope; species Argiope aurantia. The sequence goes on along the minus strand of JAPMOR010102524.1, from coordinate 62,153 downwards.
AGACAAGTATCTTGTAATCTTCAAAACAGGAAGAAAATCACTGCTAATTTTTGAAAGCCCTGAAATTAATTCAAAAAATTAAATAGGCTTTTAGTATTTTGTAGCTATTTCTTTCGAAAATATTATTACACAAAAGTAATATTTTCCCCACCTTAAAATTTAAATAAATTGCCTTCAAAAGACAGCTTCCATATAAAATGATAGCTTCTGTAACATTTTTACTGCAATTACAATATTTTTTTTAAATTTAATATCACATACAGTCAGCCATAATGTTTCTATTGTTAAGGTGAATTTCAAACTAAGTTTATGGTCCCATCAAACCATTTGATCGCTTGTTTTTGCTAATATTAACTCCAAAAATTAAAAAAAAATGGACTTTTTTTTAGATTAACTCCAGAAATCCTTTTACTTCCATTTTCATTTTGTGGTATAGCATTTTCTTAATTTGAATACATTTGCAATAATTCATAATGGATGGATTCCATTAATTTCATTTTAAAATCTTATTAAATAACTATATAAAATTTTAAATAAATGTTTTCCATATTAATAGTTTAAAGCCAGGAAAGTTAACTGCCTCTGTGAATATAAATAGTCTTTAGAACACACACAAAAAAATTTATTTTTAAAATAAGTAATAAGAATAATAATTGATTTACCGACAAAGTATGAAAAAAATCTGAGAATTAAAGTAAGAATATTTTTAGCGTATAATACAGAGTTCCAGATGTAATTTTGATTTATTGGCTGATTGACTGAATTGGAGAAATCTTGGATTTTTAGTAACAAAGGTTAAAATTTTGATATGCGTCGAAATTAATTTATTTTTGACTAAAACGTTGTCAGCTAGGGAATAGAAATTCCCCTTAATATTATAAATAAGAAAAAAAGAAGTGTTAAAACGAGACAAGTCATATCACTGACTGTCCGACCCACCCGAAGGCACACGGATAAAAATACTGAATAACCGGACCGTCGCAACAGGAACACTGGCAGGAATTGTGGTTGAGTCCTAAGGGCCATCACCGGCCTCGTACAACCCTTCTTGAAAGAAGTACGTCCCGTCATCGATTGGAGGAGCAAGATCCCCCCACCTTTTTGTGTACCCTCCAGGGTGGCGAGATCCAACCACCATACCGGAAGCATCTCATCCTCATTTCGAGGTCTCCCCCCGGGGGTTGAAAGTGAGACAATAAATAAATGATGCTACTTCTTGGTTTCGAACGCCAGTATAACATCCGAATAAGCTGCACGCCAAAATCGATTATAATATATATTACAGTTTAAAATAATTAGAAAATTCTTCGAGTACATCCCTTTCATTTTGATAACAGATCTGACATAATGCAAATAAAAGGAACCAATGTTTTTCTTTTAATAGCTATTTTTTATAATGATTGAAACCCCCTTTTTATTATTATTATAACTAAGAAGCTGCCAGTAATATTATTAAATATGATTCAATCATATCAATTTCATGCGTTATTCATTAATTTTGAAAAGCGCATTTGCATTCATAATATGTTTGTGATTATTAAACTTTAATTGACTCTGTTCAACTTGATCTTGATCAGATCAATTTTTTTAGAAGTTTTTTGTGATGTATTGTTTTCCTATCTTGTAATGAATGAAGATATGAATAATTCATTTGTATTTAGTATTAATGAATGGTAAATAATGCTTTTTCTTGCTTACTTATCAGAATGCTCTATGTAATACAAATGTAATTTATAATTATTCTTTTTCCTTATTTGAATTTGTAATTCATCAAAGTTGGTTGATATGACTAAATTAATGCTATTAATATAATGGGGAAACAGCTTGTCGCCGAAGAAGACTAATTATTAATAAAGTAAAATAATCAAAATTATAAAAGGTGGTTAATTTTAAAACATAAAATGCAATGATATTCAAATTCATGATAATGTAATTTATGATGCATTAAAAGAAAATCGATAAACTTTCACGTGAAGCACGAAATCACTGTGTGAAACGTATTGTGCAATTTTCCAAATGACAAAACAGGTGACGGCACAATGCAGAGACACACCTTTTAGTTGGAGGCTAAATGAAGTACAATTTATATTTGTCGTATGATTATGAAGTCACTTGAGTTCCCTCTATTGTATTAACCTGAATAACAATTAAACACGACTTGACATCACACATGGGCCTCAAGGGTTACATCAGTCAAAAATCTCTATTATTTAGCTATTGTCATAATAAGTACAGGATAGATAGTCCTTTATCAAATGAAAAAAAAATCAAGTTCAACTGCTTTTGTGTCACTCTTATTATACTTATTGTAATGAAGCCCACCTCTCTACCACAGATTGTTGTTTTTTGTGATGTATGGAAAAGGTGAAGATTTTAGTTTTATGTACCACAGATGAAAAATGAATTATTAGTTATGTAATAACTTATTTTTTAAAAACTAATTTCAAAATTTGAGTCAATTTTAATGAACATTATTTTTTTTTATTGTTTTATTTCAGAAGTGTATGAGCAACACGTTACAAGAAATAAAATTGGTAAAAATTAATAGTGATCATTGTTTACATTTATTACATTTAATTTTCACTTAGCTTATCCATCGGAAAATTATGAGGAAAAAAATAGCTTATTTCTCATTCTAAACTTTTATCATATATTATAAGAGATACTATGTAATAATTATAAACATGCAATTTTAAGAGTACGGTTTTCTCTGAAAGACGTTTTTTATACTTTTACCACTACCTTAGTGGAACAATAATGAAATTTATTAGAAAAAATTAAGTAATAATAAGATATAAATGAGAACAGATTGCAGAACAGATTATAGTATTCTCTGTTTCGAAAAATATTAAGTGTTTAGATTCATTTCAAATGTATCTCAACCTCCCCTCCTTCTTTGTATTTTCATTTCAAAATCCAGTTTTGTAGTTGGAATACGGTGAATCAGTGTTTAAGTCTATAGACATCAGTTTGCATTAGACAACATATAAACATTACAGACTGTTAATATTAAGTCCTGTGACATGAATAAGGAAAAGTTTTTCCGACAAACACTGCATGTCAAAACGCAGGTCCTAGAGCTACCACATATAGGCAAGTAATTGCATCCTGGATATTAAGTACTAAGTAATTAATTTTCAACATTTAAATTATATTTTTATTTAAAAATTAATCTATTAATATTCTTTAATGAATTCTGAGAACAATAATGCACAAAACTCATTTTTATACCAATTTTTAAAAAAAGCATTTCAGATGTACCGATTTTATATCTGTGCTTATTTCTTTAATTTAAAAACATTTTTAAGCATTTCTTACAGACGTCTGGTAATTGTTTTAGCTTATGCGTTTGTGCACTTTAATGTTGTGAAGATGTTAGAAACGTTTTGCATGTGTGTGCATGTTATTATGGCTATTTAATAAAGAGTAAATTTTAAAAATAAAACAAGGATCAATAAATTCAACCCAAAACATTATTAATACTCATTTTATAGCAGTAATTAATAATAGGTAATGTTTGGTAAGATAATTGTTTTGTATTCAAAAATAAAATCAGATTTAGGACATAGAAATGCAGCAAATAATAGTATTTTAAATATAAAGCATTTAGCATTACAAAACAGAAGTCGAAGTTACTAAATATGACATCTATACTTATAATAAAGCTCAGTGTGTGTGTGTGTGTGTGTGTGTGTGTGTATGTTGGCGCTCTACAGGCCAGGTCATTTGACCTACAGCTACCAAATTTGGTACATGTATACCTTAGAGGTCGGGAATGTGCACCTGGGGTCCCTTTTTTGAATTTTTAATTAGAATTTTAATTATTAATTAAAAACTAACTTTACAGCCAAAAAATCTTTTCATTTTCCCCACCGCCAAATGAAATTAAAAATTTCTAATCTGCATAGCGTTACCCCAACTGGCGTAGAAAAACTCACGCATTTGCGTTACCGTAACTGGCGTTGAAAATTCACGCATGCGCATTGTGTTCTGATTGTTGACATGACAACCATTATCAACGGATGGTTTAATTTATTTTTAGGTTAGTTGCATACTTTTGTAATTAAATTGTATTTATGTTAGTTATATATTTTTTGTATATGCGTATAGTTTTAAGTACAACGTTTTTTCGACCGATTATTTTAAAAGATTCGTTTTATTTTCTTAGTGTTTGATGCATTTAAAATTAAACATTGTCAGTTAATCGATCTGTACATGATGAATCTGAGAATATTTTGTAGACAAATTCTTGAGATATTACATAAATTCAGAAAGATATTCTTTAGGGCCCATAAAGTTTAAACGCTCAGTGACTCTGTTATCAGTAATCATATTATAAAAAAATACTTTGTTTCAGTAAAAAATATTATTATATTAATTGCAGATTAATTCTTTCCACTTTAATTTAAAGCATAAATTCTACGGGAGCTAACAGAAAATTAGAGAGATACATATTACGTTATGACTGAAGGCTTTTATAATATTATGAGTGAATTATATGACTATCAAAATTTGAAGTTTTAAAATATTTTGATGAAGAATCTATTAAAATAGGAATTGCGTAAAATATTTAATTATTAAAATTTAAACGAACATTAAGATTGGAGAACCAGCTGGTCGTCAAAGACGGCTAGTTATTAATAAAAATGATACAAATTGAAGGGTTTTTTTAATTTATACTTTGCTCTAGTACCATTTAATATAATTTCAGAAATAATCAACCATTCGATGAAGAATTTTATGTACCTTAATTCGCATATTGTATAATTCTATAGGTTAGAGGATTATTCATTTGTACATTAAACTTATGGTAGCAAATATACTTCCAATTTTTGATATCGGTGGCAGTATTCTTGTTTTATTTTCCTAGTCTGTTATCATGGTATAATATTTCGAACTAAAGTTTTCGCAAATTTGATGCATATTGAACTTAAGATAGCAAATTTTCTTCTATTATTATGCCTCAAAATTTTGCACCTGTTGAAGTATATATCTTTATCTTATAATAATGTTGTTGCTCGTAATTTACAAACCGAGGCACTAACTTAACCAGTTAACTGTTTTTCACAAATATACTCGTCATAGAAAAAATACAATTTTGCGATATGACGAGTTTATTCAATGACAATTATATTATATATATATGTGTATCTGCGTGTGTGTGTATAGTGTGTGTGTGTGTGTAGTGTGTGTCTGTGTGTGTAGTGTGTGTG
>JAPMOR010102524.1:0-55484 GCA_026543865.1 Argiope aurantia | reverse complement strand
CGATATTACAATAGATAAATATAATACAGAGACAAATATGCAAATCGATCAAATTATATTTTCTTCTATCGATGCACTGATATAATGATTGTATATTTTTATTAGTTCTATTAAAGTTCTAAATGAAAAAAAAATCCTATTAAAAAGCATTCTTTATTGTTCTACAGGAAAGGAAGATACAACATCAAAATTAATTTTAAAGCTTTCAAGATTTAAAAAGTATCGCATTTTTTTGAAAACTAAATTTTTTTCATTATTTTAATGTAACATTAAAAAAAATACATAGTTTATTTTTTATCAACATGAGTTCGAAAAACAGTTCAACTTAGCATTTAAAAAAATTCTATAATAATTTAAGGCAAGAGTTTCGAAAATGTTTTCTTTTAATCTTTTGTTAAATGTTAAAGAAACCAGCACTCCATTAAAATTCACCGAATTACACTTCTCCTATCTGCGGCATTAACACCGAAGTAAAACTTCACAAAAGTATTAAATTTCTGGAAAAGAAATGAGAGAGAGAGAGAGAGAGCAGAAATGCATTTAACTGACAAATCTACATCCATCCTAACCATCGTTCCCATCGCATCTCCAATAATTGGCCAATATCGCTAATACAGCGCTCCCCGCCAATGATGGGTTAACCGCAGATTAACTTAAAAGTAGTAAAAAGGATTAGCTGCGCCACATTTGCGCCGATTAATCAGTACTGCTAAGCGACGACTCGGTTTAAAAGGGATTAGGTACTAAATCCCGCGATCTGTTCTGCCGGGAAGAGCAACTGGGAACATCATTACGTTGTCATCGCAATGTTAATCACCTCACAGAAGGATAGGTTTTCCGAAATTATCCAGCCACACTTGTCAGAAAGGTATTATCTGGGACGTTGGAGGTATTATTGTTTGCAAATGGACTTGCGGCTTGTTGTATCACAGAAACGATGACATTTTAATAATGTTGAGAGCCGTTTTGGATAGTAATGATGTTGAGGGATGACAGCCTAGAGATTAGGATGAGAGTGCGGGCATACATCTCTTATTTATGAAATGGTTTCTACCGCTGTACGTGATTTGAATAGGTTGGAGCTTTTGCAGTTGGAGTGCGATATGGCTTCTTTCGTAATTAAAATTAGGGAGTGGAAATGTGATGATTGCACGAAATGAAATGGAATCTAATATCTGAATTAATTTAGGATCTGGGATGTAAATATTTCATCCATTTTGAAAATTTTACTTGGAAATCGTTTTATGTTTTATTATTTGTTCCATTGCGACTGATTAATACTTACGTTATAAACACTTAACAAATAATTTTTACTAATGTTATTATCTTATTTACGGCATAATATGCCGGCGTCCTGGCATAAGGGTAGTACGTTTTCCACGTGACATGGGCGTCCTAGGTTCGAGTCCCGATTCGGGAATGGTTGTTATTCATTTGTTCTATATGTGAGATGTGTGAATGTGCTCCCTGTAAAAAGGGGTTGTGCAAGCGAATGTGATGCGTGAGTAGCTAATACGTACTCTTGGTTCTAGTTGACTCTACTAAAACAAGAGGCGCTCCCTTGGCTTAAAATCGCTGACTTCATCAGCGAGCTTGTCCATGCCAAATTTCATTGTCAACAACAACTGAATAACGAATTTTTTCACGCCGATCTATCAGTTGGTTGATTGCCATTTTTATTGAGTATTGCTATTTTGATTAAGAGATTTCATTAAAATTTACAAAAATATCTGAAATGAATGATTTTTTTTCTTTAAATAATAATTAAAGCATATTGTATCTATTTAATATGAAATCTTAAATTGGAAATTGTGCGATAATGTACGATACTTCGTACGATACTTGTACGATACTTCGAATTTAATATCTGGTATAATAAGAAAATAATATTTGAATGTATATATAATTTAAAATTTTATATTCAAAGTATATTCCATCTTTTATAATAGCTAATAATATGATTAGATGAGACTCAAGATTATACTCTAGAATTATATATCAAATGAAGACATTTTATTGAATATTTAAGATAATAAAAGTTATATTATGTGATCTATTATTAGAAAGCAAAATATTCGAAATATATTCAATATTAGAAAGTAAAAATTATTTTTAAAAAAGGCCCTATTTGATAATATTTATTTAAAACTTTCATCTAAAAATTTATCAGATTCGAACTTTTTTGTTTCTTATTAATAAGCGATTATTATAACTTCCGTATCTTCTTACATGCTTCAACTATTGAAATTATGTTGATTGCCATGAATTGTAATTATCAAGGAATATCCTCCATTTTCCTGAATTTCAAGGCACTGAAAGTAGAAAAAATGCAACAGTTATCTTAACATAAGCTTTTTTCAATAGTTGATGCTAATTTCAGTTATTTAGTAACCATACCAGAATCATTATGAGAAAGCCTTCTTCATATATAATTAATAAAAAGCAATGACATTTAAATGGATAATAATTTAATAAATGCTGATTTTGCATCACCTTCACCATAGAATTTCAAATTTATAACGTTGTTCCTATCTTTTTATCGCATAGCTCAATTTAATTCGAATCATTTATCACATGGGTCTTTATTTCGAATGGAACATCAGAAGCAAAAAATAAAAACAAATATTGCTATAAAATGTTAAAAGTTTATCTAAAAAATAACTAAATCATGCAAAAGAATTATATAAATTGAAGAATTTTACAAAGCAACAAAGTTGGTATCATTAAAACGATAACAATTTAAACTTTAAAAGAGTATATTCTTGCACATTTTTTTTTGCAGGAAAATGTTTGGAAATTATTGCGAAGAAACATCAGAATTTCGCTTAATTTTTAATTAATTAAAATTTTAAAGAAATCATTCAGAAATGTACATTCTCTCGCACTAAAATATATATGTGCCAAATTTGATGGATATGAGCTTTACTCTTGGGCTGCAGAGTGCCAACATGCACACACACCTTCTCCTTTATTGTTATTATTATTTATATATTATAAAAACGAACATTCTCATGAAATAAAACAGTAAAGCAAGTTTATGATTATGTAAAAATAAAGACAGAAACTTCGAGCTTTCTAAATGTGAAAGGTTTATTTAATGATATTCTAGACGCACAAAGATGTTATACAAACTCACTTTTCATTGTTTGAAACATTGAAGAAAATAATATTCCAATACCTATTATAAATTATTTTATGTATTATTCAGTGTTGAAATGAAATTAATACGTTGACTGCCTCTCTTGATTTCTTACAATGTAATTGATATGGGCCTTCGGTCACTAGTGACCCACAATGGTCAAGGTGTTAATGTTGAACCCCATAGAAATCTTTTTATAATATCCAAAGTCTTTTTTTTATTACCCGTGGGTCTTCTATCAGAACTTTGTAAAACCATAACCATGCTAGAAAGCGAATTTTGACCTTTTTTCAAAGAAAAAAAAAAATTCAGAAGTAAAATTATTAAACACTAGAAAATCCTTCATTTAGGTCTTTTCGAAAATAATCAGCGGCAGTTTTTATAAAGCGTGGATCAAGGAAAAATGAAGAAATTCAAGCTCATAATTAATTTCAGTCAAACGAACTGAGACCAATATATAAAAATAGGTGTTAAGAAAACTCACTAGAATTTTTTTTTCTTTATAACGTAATCGATTACATTGGATCTAATGACTGAAATTTATTTTGAGATTTTTGGATACATATATACAATGATTGGCTATAAAATGAGAAAAATCGTGGTAGAAACTTTAAAACAAACACCTTTCAAATTAAGAATGAATAATAGAGAATCAAATTTTGAAATAACGGCAAGTGACTCAAAGCAAACATCAGCTAATTAATAGTAAACATTAATTCAGTCGACAAACCTAGTCACCCCCATCTTTCTTTTTCTAATCAAACTCAGTTTACCCCGGAAACAAAATTTCCCCTCCTAACTATTAATTAAGCGAAATACTTTTAAACGATTAAACAGAGACAATTCATTCTATCATTCAGTAATCCTTCCATCTATTTGGCGACATATCAAACACTCTGCCGTCATGGTCACTCATCTCGCTTTTGCGGCCCTGGAGAATTGTGGGATACCCTCGAGTACAGCACATCAATCAAAGTCCAAGGCAGCCTATTATGAAGTGTCCTTTTGCAGTGGCGTTGTCTCGACACTGTCCTAAACTCATTTGTCATCGTCTTTCCGGTCCTGGTTCCGTAGAACGCCACTGAACTGATGAGGCATTCGACGGGATCTGGCTAATTAAAGCGCGGCCAAAAATACGCTGGCTTCTCCTATTTCCATAACGCGGAGAGTGTCAAACGGAGGGAGGGTAATTTGTTGAAATGCATAATAATTGGTAAGGGGAGGGGAGGAGAAATATGCTAAGATGGATTAATGCCCCAATCGATAAAATCACCGTTGAGCACTTGTTTTTAAATGTCGTACGCCCGGAGTACATGAGCCTGCAACAAGATCCTTCATCCACATGCAGTAGCAATCCTCCTCCATCGGAACTGCGATGCAGGACTGAATTCAGAATGCTAAAGATTGAGGCTTTTCGATTGCTAAAGAATAATTAATATCGGTTGAAAACATTTATTAAGGAAGAATATCACCCGAAAATAATGAGAAATGAAGTACGGTAGCGATGTGAATATTCTTGACATCGAATGATTATGATTTTTCTGAAATTAGAAGAATGGTACGAAACAAAATATTTTCTAATTGCCAACAATAGTTATGGATAAAGGACGCTGAAAAATGAAATGTGATAACTTGAAAATATGAAAAACGAATACTTTTTTTCATCAAATAATCTGCTTAAAATTTAATTGTGAATTTTTGAAATGTAGGATTTTAGTACGAAGAATGAATGGCTGTTGTGTAATTATTATTAAATTTCGGGTTCCCGCTTTTATACATAAGAAACAAGCACTTCTGCCTGACTTATTGAATTCCTTAACAAATCAGAGATTTTGTGTATCAAAGAGAAAAAAAAGTCAAAATGATTGAAGATATTAAATTAAAAGGATGTGTAAGGAAATTTGAATGCTCAGCAAACTTAGTAAATTGACTCATTTACTAAGCAGCAATTTATTTAACTTCCTTTGAAACTTCTTGATTCGAAAGGAACTTAAAAATAATTTATAACAAGTGGAAGTGGTAAGAAATTAAATATGATGAATGGGCGACATTCCATAAGGAAATAAAATAAGAAGAAATCCTACGCTTAGTTTTCTTTTAATTGATAAGTTATTCAGATGCCTTATAAAAGAAATAAATTTTAATTCTTTAGAAAAATAAGATCAGCAAATGATAATTTAATGTGATGATTTTCATGATAATTTTCTTAATTTTTCAAATTCGAATGAGAATGAGCTAACATTTGTTTATCATTTTTTAAATCGTATAATTTCTTTCTTTCTTTTCTTGGTCCACTTCTATTTTCGTTATTTTGAAAGAGACTGATGGTGCTTACGAAGTAAATATGAATCAGTACTTAAACATTTAAAATTTTCTTTTCGTTAAAATACTATAGTATTTTATAATGGGAAGTACTATATTTCAACAGATCTAGTAAAATTTTTTATGCGTGAGAATTCTAAATATTCTCATAAAAATCTCCATTTTTGAAAAGCCAATGCTGAAAAAATATTTTTTTACAACTATTTTCATAAGCTTTAAATAGAGAATTGAATTTAAAAGGAATTTATTCTGTTGTACGTAGATGAATTTATTATTTTCATTATTTATTTTTATAATAATTTTTCAAATATTTTTTTAATTCATGTTAGGTCTAATTGAAAGAATTATAAGCAACTATATGTAGTGTAGAAGTGGAACCAAATATAATTTATAAGAAAACAAATAAACATTTTTATTTCACTTTTAAAAAAATCTAGAAAATAGAAAAAATAATTAAAAAAACATTTTCGAGCAACCCTCCAGTGAAAAAATAAGCGTGCTTTGATAGACTATTTATTGAGTTCATTATTTAGAACTTCAAAGAAAAAAATATTTAAAATTTAAGAAGAAATGCTTTTTACTTTATAGTTACATTTAAAATTTTCTTGCAAATTCTCGAAAAAAGATAAAATTACGAAATGTTTGAGGTTCGATGAACTTTGACAAAAATTAAATGCATAATTCTTTGAAAAACTACTACCATTTTGCAATATAACTTTAACTTTTGCATAATTACTGAAACCTACCTAAGCATGAATAATTTTGCCTCACAGAACCAATTCGAATGTTGAAAAAACATCCGACCGTCAAACCTACAAGAAAGCTTCTTGGTATTCAATTAAAAACTTGAAAGTATTTAATTTTCGCTTTAATAATAAGGACAAACACCCTTTGAAAGTTGAGCTAACTGTTGAGGGTAAGTATTAAAGTTGACTTTCCGACATGAAACAATATTTTCTTCACTTTTAAAAAGTCTTCGATATTTTGGGCGCTGGATATATTAGTTAATGACTTCAGTGAACCGAAACTCTCTCCGCAGCATGCTAAGTGACCTAATTCAACTGACGAAAATACTCACTTCAAACTTGATGAAATTAATTTCGTTTTCGAAGAAAAATCTTGGTAAACATAGAGCTTACATGACACTGGACCAAGCAAAAAACCTTGTGGGAGAATCGTGAAAAATTCAACACTTTAGCGCCGAATCAAAAAGAAAGTTCAAAGGAGCAATTTAAATGAGTTAAAAAAAACGTGAATGTTTTGAAAAAAATTTACAGATGGTGGTACAACAGCTGGCTGCTTATTTCCGGCCGGTATCACTAAGAATGCAGCTGAATTTTTTCTCGCTTCCTCTCATATTAGCCCCAAGTTATGGAAGTTGGAATTTTTTCTGATTCCTTCCTTCTTACCTTTATAGCATATCCCTTCTCACTAGAGTAATTAAGTACACAATTATGCAAATTAAATAACAATTAGTATAACTGCGTTCGCTGGAAAATTTTTATTCCAACCTTTAGCTGCGGAAAAGTTCCATTGCCACGCAGTTTAAAATAAAATTGCCTTCATTATTTTAGATTAATTAATTAATTAATTATGCTTTGGAAATATTGCAGAACTGTTTTTGTTGTGTGCGTGTCTGCGTTTTATTTAACCTTTTTTTTTCTGTATGTGTCTCCCTCCTTTTGAATATTTTTCTTAATGCGCTGGAGAGTGGGTGGGCGGGTAAAATCCTCAATAAATTAATTTCTAACATAGCTGCGAAATAGATAATTTTTTAAGATGTTTTTTTGGGAGTAAGAGGGTTTTTAAATTGATTGTTTTTCAAGAGCTCGTACTTCTGAATTTGGCAGGTGTTTTTACCTCTTTAAAAAATGAGCTACCCCTTCTCTTCCCCTTCAGTTTTTCCGAAATGAATTTAGAGCAAGTGGATGGGGAAAAAAATCCTGGTGTCTTCGTATATTAATTACCATTTTAATGTTTCTATTAAGTACTTCAGTCTAAAGCTGTATAATTTCAGGGCTTTTTTAATTCACTTCAGTGATTTAAATCTTGCTCTTATTTCATTGATTGGGAAAGTGTAGGTATTGATTTTTTTTACTCCTTTTACATTTAATTAGAAGTTACGCACTAATATTTAATTGTTGCGCAAATGCAATATTACGTTCTATGCTAAACTTTTTGATTTAAATCCTCTTTTCAGTCTATATATTTCTATTTTATTTTGATGATTTTTATATTTAAAATAGGGCATAGTTAATTAATAGTTTGTTTATATATTAGTTACAATGTTTATATATATAGTTAAGTATTATTTTATACTTTATTTCATACAATATATTATCAAGTAGATTATTATGCACAAAAATTATATTTTTAAATTGGCAACAAATCAATCAATATAAAAGACTTAAAAAGTTATTGGATAAAAGGATGAATATAAAAGAAATATTTAAAATAAAATTATTAAACTTAATAAGTTTTCATAGTCTGAGCAATGTGAATTATGTAAATATAAGGATAATATAAAGAACATTAAATAAATTTGTGAAACAGCGAAATCAGAAATGATGGCATTTACATGTTGATTACAAAATACTTATTGAACAAAAATACCTTTATTCAAAAATTAACTTATTTATTTTGGAATCAAAAGTAAAATTATAAAAATATCATGCTAAAAGTAATATCAAAACTTTATACATCTTAATAAATAAATAAATTTCAAATTTTTAATTATATATTTTATATTTATAAATTATACATCTTCATTACTAAGGAAATGATTAAATAATTTAATTTTAGATATACTTTCTTACTATGCCAAGAAAGGAAGAATGAAAACTCAATGTGAACTTTAAAAAAACCATGCTAGAATATTTTAATCTTTGAATTTGTTATTTGAAACTGTAGGCAAATGGATTCCTTTTAAACACACTTTTGTGCCGGTTTACTGGTGTAGAGGTAGCGTGTTCTCACATTAAAGTGAGTGTGCCAGGTTCGAGTCCCGGTTCGGGCATGGTTGTTCTTCTGTATGAAGGTGGCCTGTGTAAAAAGGGGTTATGCAAGCGGATGTGACGCGTGAAGCAGCTAAGTCGTACTCTTGACCCTAGTTGGTGCTAATGAAAAAACAAGAGACACTCACTCGGCTTAAATCGCTGACAGGTCTGTTAGCTGGCTTGTAAAGTGCCATAAATAACAACTACTGCATATTTTTACAGAATTCAGTAGCTAAAAAAATCAAGAAATATGATAATTTTAAGGAAATTCTCAGAATTTGAAGATATTACAGATTTATTACAAATTTGTCGTTGCATAAGCTTTAAAAAAAATTTCTGTGAACTTGTCAAAAAACTTTTTTATTTTATTTTAATTCAAATTTGTGAATAACATGTGCAATATTGAAGAAAAGGCTTCAAAATGAATTATCAATTTTAATATAACTCGATAATATTATCTGAATTTTAATGTGGTAAAGTAAAATCATAAGTAATTCTTTGAAAAAATTCATAATTCATATCATATTCTAAACAAATCATTTTTTTCTATAAGAATTACCACCAACAACTTCTAGAGCAATATGGTGTTTTAAAGACGACCAGAAAAAAAGAGTACTTATTTTTATCTAACACATTTTATGCATCCGAATATGCAGAAAATAAGTAAAATAAACTAAATAAAACATAGGAGCATTTTTTTTAGAATTCTCAAAAAATATTTTGGGAATTCTCATGGCATTTATCCCATAAATTGAATTCTTGTCAAAATTTTCTTGACAATCGTGATTATTGAACCAGCATAAAACAAATCTTAAGGGATGCCAAACGAATTAATTCCAAAAACAAGAGAACTTGAGTGAGAGAGAAAAAAATGTGGAACGACAAAAATGAAACTCATATTTTCTAATTCGAGTTGTGACAACTTTAGTAATACAATTTCCCCTTTTGTATAATAATGACATTTCATGGGAAGGAGATGAGGATAAAAAAACTCCGAAAAACTTCATCCAATCCAAAGATTGAAATTAGAAGACGCACAAAAAGCTCTAGGCAGTCTGGTCTCTTGAAACGAATGCTTCATCAGGAAATGATAATTAAGCAAAACACAATTCACAAAAGGAAAGGACACAAAGTAATATAAATATGCACGAAAGACAATGCTTGGTGGGCAAAAAAATACATGGCATTTTGATAAAATAAATCCAACGCGAAGGAGTTCCACGTATGTCACAGCAGCAATTTGATGGTTCCAAGCCTTTCAAAACACGTAATTACAGAAATAATTCCATTTTACCAAATCAAGAACTTCGTCTGCCATAATTAAATAATAAAATTCCTCGCTTTAAATAGATTTGCAAAACGCGCCTCGGCGACATCTCAAAAGTGAAAAGAAAAAGAGAGAACGGCTACGTACTAATGTAATAATTGTTCTTTCGCCATTTTTTACTTCATTTGCTTGTTCTTCGAGCGCGGATGTAATTTCTGCTATAGACAGTGCTTTATGTCGTCACCAAGGCAATCACGAATGGCGTCAGGAAGTTAAAGTCGAAGTTGGAAAGTTTGCAGAAAGATTGTTGCCACATTTGAGTAATTATGAGTTCGTTTGCTGTCGAACGGAAACAATGTTCCTTATAATACGTTAAGAATGAATGTTTGCAGTAAAAATTAGAGACTTCATTCGGAGGAGTTGCAAATCTACTACAGTCTTTTTCATGATTATTTTCAGTGAATCCGGTAACGCTATTTTTATTTTTAATAAAAGTTACAGTGAATAATTTTCCAAGAAATGATGACATGTTGAAGTTAAGACTCGAAATATTCTGGCTGGTAGTTCGAATCTAATTTGTAATTTAAAGAATTCTTAAAAATGTCTTTTGTAAAAAAAGTATTTAAGAAAAAAAGAACAACTATTCAAAAGAGAAGAAAACGCAAAAGGTAAACTTAATATATATATATTTTTTTTTGTTATAAGAGAAAAAAATATCATAACCTTTTGCAGCGAAATGCTTCTTAAATATTTTTACTGTCGTATTTTTTGCAGAATTGTTTTCAGAAATAATTCATGGAAAATATCATTCATTTTATAGAATTAAGAAATTATAAACTTACAACTGTTCGTTCACATCGAAACAATACTAAATAGGATTATCTAATGTTTGATAATAGTTTATATGATTCAATTTTACTAAAAGATTTAAGTATTTTAATTAGGATGATTGGATTCCAATAAAGGGTTAATTATTATTAAAAAATTAAATTATCTGTTGATATTAATATGAAAAACTATATTTATTCTCTTTTATATCAACAAGGAATGAAAAAATAAAACAGTTTTCAATGTTTAGGATATTATGAAAATATTACTTGGATGTTAAGGCATAAAACCAAATAGGGTTCTATAATATTCAGAAATCATATTTTGAGAAAAATGCAAAAACATTTAATTATTATCAATTAATTCTGAAAACAGTGTCAAATATATATATACACCTTGCGCTGAACTACTGCTGAATAAAAGCATAAAAAGCAGTTTTCGAATTTATAACAATATACAATAAATTATTTTTTAACTTTGCCTTTAAGATACTCTAACTTTCACTGTTTCGATTTACGTACCTAATTCTAGTGAGTTTCGTTAATTTTTTGAAGGACTGGACTAGCTATTTCTTATTTAATGTATTTCAAAAGAAATGTAGTAGTTTGATGCTCTCTTTCTGCACTATGGTTACAAATGGTATACAGTTTCAAGACTTGTAACCCAAACTGCCATAGACTTGAACCAAGCTCTTGAAGTTCTTATCAGAAAGATTAATTGCAATACTATGTTATTTTTCGATTATTAACTCAAATATACAATAAGTGTTTTTGATGCTTATTTGAAGGATTATTCAGGCTTCTCTCTACAATAAATGCCTAACAGTTGACAGTTATTTTTATGAAATTTGGCTTTGATTGTGGAAGATAAACCTTTTATATTGCTTGGTGTATATCTTTATTATTTCCTCCTATGTGAAGTTACTAGTTTTGCAGTTATAAGATCAGTAAATGATCAATAAGCGCTTCATATCGAATAATTAATAAATGGTTAGATTAATAACGGAAATTCTATCTTTTTCGAAGCCAGAATTGTTTGATCGGTATAACTTACGTGCTGGGTTATATAAAATATGCAAGTCTTGAAATACAGGATAACAATATTCAGTCCTTTTATGGCAATCAGCTTTTTCCTCTATAGTGATTTGAACAGGAAACCATTAACTCTAAATCCTCTAAACATTGCTTACCTCTAAACATTGCTTACCTCTAAACATCCTCTAAACATTGCTTAATATTCTGGTATACATACGGCGGAAACATACGAAATGTACTGAAATTTAAAGATATTAAAATATCATAACCAATGGTTTTTCCTCAACATTGCTTTGAAAAGGGGAGCATAAAACTCTTATAAATTATTAGCGTTAATAGTATTATATATATACACAGTTGGCACTTAACAAGATGTACTGACATATTCGCATATGAATTCTGATTCCAATTAGCGTTATTTGTACAGAATTCTGAACAATAATGGTTTAATTCCACTATAAATCTCTTTTGTTACTTACTTTTTACTATAATATAAACATCGAAATTTTCTTAAAAATACTTAAGCTCCTTTTAGTTAATCACTTCGTAAAAATCAAAGAAAAAAAATCATGATATATGTCCAATAAAATTCTAATTATGAATCTCTGATACTGGCGAGTTTTCATAATGTATTGTCTCTTATAATAGCACATCGCATAACTTATTTAATCTTATTTTCTGGCACTGAATGTTATCGCAATTACAGCTTTGATTCGTTCCGGATAGTTGATCAAAACTTCTACGATATATTCTTTTAATTATAATCCTGCCGAGAATAATTATCTTTTTCAAATGAAGAGACTTTCAACGATTTCTTTGGAGCATTTATAAGAAATTACTGCGTTAATTTTACTGTCACAATTAACTTTTTCCGATACTGAAATACTAAATTTTAGATGTTAATGAAACATAAATACTTCTTACAAGATTTTTCATACATTTATTTTCAATAATAAGCCATCGATCTAACACCCTCGTACCAATTGGATTTCCGAATTAAAGTGAATAGCGAGGAACAAATTGATTTTGCTGTTAGAATGTTTACGTTTCAGTTGCATGTTTGCCATTCCATTTAGTGGACACACCTACTGTCGTAGAATTCGCTCTCAGTTCTTTTCCGTCTTTCTTTCCTTTTCTTTGTTTTGCGCTCATTCGTTTTTTTTTCTCTATTTTCCCCCTCTATCTCTTTCTGCTCTCCTTTTCCTATTCTTTCTACAGACTCCGTTGACGCGTAAGGTGATGAGAACACGCTCGGCCAAGTTTAAAATGTGTTAATTAGAAATTCCAGTAATTGCTCGAGCTCGTTCTCGTGTTTCCTGCACATGCGCAATGCTAGCGAGAACCCTTCTTTTTGTCTTTTCCGCACTTTTAACACACAAGAGACTCGAAGAGATTTTTTAGTTTTGTTTTTACTCTCTTATCATCCTTTCTTTACCAAAAAGAAAGAGAAAAAGAAAGAAAGAAAAAAAAAAACAATTCCTCCTCCAAAAATAATACCAAAAATAAAAGTATGTATGTGTGTGTGTATATATATATATATATATTCAGGAACGGTACTTTTAGCTGCCACTCAACCAGTGATTAATGTAAATCGATCAGGGCGTTATTTGCTTTGTTAATGTGGCAACAGTTTTTACGGGGTTCCCTTTCTACTTCCTCTTTCAATCTTTTCCCATCATGCCTCTGAATAAATCGCGCCATAATCAATCCATCACTCCTTTAATTCTTTTCTCTGGACCTGGTGAAAACTTTTCAAAGATTTTTATTTATTTTAACACGCTCTAAAATTCGTGCTTTTTTTTCTCCAGTGTGTAATTCCACTGATAAATTTTTATCCCAGCATCCTGTTGCATAGTTGAGATAAAAGTTCTCTGTGCTATTCTGTTTAACTCACCCAGCATTGAGTATTCAGAATAATACAGCAACGTTTCACGCATGGTGGAGTTCGCATTAATCAGTTTCGGATATAGGAAGAAAGGCTTTTATTCAAGAAGATGGTTAAATAACTACACTCTATTTTGCATCGAAGATTGAAGAATATTTTCTTTTGATATTAAACAAACAGTATTTTGATAGAGATGAATATTTGCTCGAATATTCCTTGCAATGAGATGGTTTACGGAAGCAAACGATTTTTTTCTTTTTATTTTGATGTCAGATTATTCTTAATTTTGGAAAATTCTCTCATCTCTAGCAAACATGGAAGGTATTCGATTCTGGACATTATTATTTTTTTTCTGGCTTCTACAAAATTATTTGCTGTTGGAGCCATTTATTTGGGATTTGTATTTTGATTCCTAAGGAGAAATTAATTATTTCAGAGGAAAAAATCATTCATTCGATATCGCACAAAGGTAAAAGCTTTTTTTTTTTTTTTTTTTTTTTGTCAGAATTAGGAAACTTGTCAACATTTTTGAAAACATTCGCTGTGAGATTTTAAAAAATAAATAATGGAATTGCATTGACTAAAATTGTTTAATTATAATGGTTCTGAATAACAAAAAATTACAAAAAAAGATTGAAAAAATCGTATTTTATAGATTCTATTAAAATATTTTTGAGCTGCTTTTAAGAAAAATAATACTGTTGAATCGATGCAGCAAGTGTGCTATCCATGCTTTTGTTTGATTTTCTATCGAATATTTCTGAATGTAATTAGTTTAAAAGTCAGAGCTACTCATGTGACTATTTTTATCACAATTTTAATTTTTTTTATATATTTTCTGTTCGATACAAATTTTGCTGCAACTTTAAATAAGCATATTTGGAATATATACTGGTGGAAAAAGAGAAATGATAAAATTTCTAATACATTTTGTTTACTTAGTTTTTGCAACAAGTCTTTATTTATTGCATTAACAGTGTGAGAATTTAGCAAAAACATTAAAGAAATTTAATTATAATTTTAAGAATAATATTTGACGAGGTTTCATATTTGAGACAGAGCGTCGTTTTTAGAATTTTTACTAGATTTTTTAAAATGAAAATCAGTTTTATTAAAGGTAGCTGAATTTCCACTAATGACAAAGAAGAAGTGTATATGAGTCAGCGCTCTTTAGGACAAATCTTTGAACTAGGGAAACCAAATTTGGAGAAAATATACTTTGGAGTGCAAAAATGTGCATCTAAGAACCACTTTTTAAATTTTTTTTTATTTAAACTTCAAATGTATTAAAAACTGAGTGAGAGTTTGACATTTTTAGCGATAACTCCTGAAAATGTAATAGCAAAAAATGGATTTTTACATCATTTTAAAATAAGAAAACTTTTTATGATATCTGTTTAATTGCTTTACAATTTTTTTTTCCTAAACTTTGTCAATTTTTTTGAAAATATCTTTTTTTTTCCATAATTTTTAGTTACAGTTTTCATTATTTCACGAAAATTTAAATCATTTTCACTGTTACATATAATATTTAATCAAGCAAATTTCTTTCATTGTTGAGAGATAAGAAAAAAGTTTCTGTTTAATAACTATGTAGTGGTTTAATGAGGAATATGAAAATGTAGGTGCAATTCCTCGAAAGTTAGAACGTAGAGAAATCGGTTAAAGTTTTTAATAGTTCAGTGATGTAATTCGTGATTCCTTCTAATGATTTTATTAGTGCATTAAATTGCATCAGATATTAAACCCATGTTATTTTTGAAGTCTTATATCTATTCTTTTAATTGTTACACAAACTATCTTAATTGAGTATTTTATTATTTATTAAGCGACAGAACAACAACATAAAAAAACGAATATAAGATTTTCCCAATTCATTAAGTTAGGTGGCAATGACATATTAATCTATTTTCCATATTGCAATATTATTTACTCTGCTTTTTGGAAAGCATATTTTAGGGGGGGGGGGAGAGAGAACAAAAATCGTCTTTACATGAAAACCTTTTGATTGGAATGAAGATTAGTTTCAGAAAGAAAAAAAAGAAATCATCTGTATAGAACTTTAGCTAATGAATTATACAAATCAAAAGAAAAAAATACGTTAGTTCTTGTAAAAATAATAGACAAACTATGTAGAAAGATCTTGGTTACAGTTTAACTAATCTGTTCAAGCCGTTGTCCAATATTCGTTTATGATTCCCCACCAATTACGAATTGCGAATCAAATAGGCCGACACATTTTTTTCGCACTTTTTGATTGGTGTGGCAATAAGAAGGTGGTAAATAGTTTAAAAATAACATTTCATTATAATAATTCTAACTATCTTCGGTTTAAATTAAAAATATTAATAATTGATGCAATTTCTTGTTTAAACAACATACAAAATTCGAGAATTCGTCTTGATTCCAAGAATGTGTCTTTAATGCAGATGCATAGAATATGACAGCTAACATTCACTGCCCATACCAAAAGCAATCAAGACAGGTGTTAAAGCAAGATATAATCTAATGAAATATACCAGTATAATAAGAAGAAATGAACTTTCGGTTTAGCATATATTAAAGTAACATTTAATGTTTTTTATAAATTATATAATTATATATTTAATTACTGAACATATATTTATCTGATTATCAAAATAGCTCTGATTGCATTTATAATTTATAATATAATAAAAACAAGCCTCAAGACTTTTAATGCGTTTTTTATATCATATTAAAAAAATTAAATTAAAATTTTTTGGCCATCGTTTCTAAACTTTCTTCAGATTTTAACAAAATTAAACTAAGATCATGATTTAAATTATATAGATGCTTCAAATTCTATTAGTAAAAAAAAATTATAACTAATATATGCGATCTAAAGCTGACTAAAAACTGCATTTTATGTGTTTTTCGAACATTTTGTAAAAGTTTGATGCATTTATATTAGCTCAAAAATCTAGGAATCTTCTTGAGGAAATGAAAAAAAAAAAAATCTATGAAGATGTGCTGTCGAGGAATGTCTCTGAATTAAAAGATCTGGTGATGAAGTTAATTATAAAGTTTTTTAGTGCATTGTTTATTCTGTTTTATATGAGATATTCTCAAACAAAAAAATAAAATTTAAAAATATTTCGATACTTTCTTTAGATTTTAACAAAATGTAATTAAAATCAAGATTCAAACTATGCAGATTTAACTAAAATATTTACTTTAAATTCCTTTAGTAAAAACATTTATAACTGAAATATGTGATCTAAAATTGACTAAAAACTATATTTTACGTATTCTTCGAACATTTTGTAAAAGTTCGATGTATTTACATTAGCTCAAAAATACAGGAATCTTCTTAATGAAGTGAAAAAAAAAATCTCTGAAGATGTGCCGTCGAGGAATGTCTATGAATTAAAAGATCTGGTAATGAAGATAATTATAAATTCTTCCTTTATATTTGTGCGTACTAGAGCAACAGAAAAAAAAACGAAAGTTGCTGAAAAATTTCTTGCAGACTTCGGAATGTGGAAACGCACAAGGACGGAAAGAAAAGCGTAAAGGAACAAACAATGCTTGTTAAATGAATAATTAATATTCAGTCATCAATTATCCGCAGAACACGTGATCGAAGAGACGTGACTCGTTGTGGATTTTGCGAAAATAAAAACTTGAAATCTCTGTCACTTCCTTCCTTGTATAAACTTGGTACCACCATTTTTCGAGCAATCTCTTATTTTTGTCACAAAAAGACTAAAATTAAATTTACTCCGTTCAAGTGATTTTTTTTTTCCTTTTCGAAGTCAGTATTTTTCTTTCGAGTTTTCTCCGTTCTGCGAGTCTTCTAAATCCATTAATAAGCTATTTAACCCTTTTTTAAAAAAGGGGCATAATTTTCCCGTGAAGAAGTTTTGAGTCATGTTCACGTCATTCGAGGATGTGAAGAAATAACGCGATTTTATTATCATTTATTAAGCTAATTTTCAAAGCGAAATAAGCAACGTTTCTAAGCGTGTTGAAGAAATTATCGAGTTTTTCTTCATCCAACTTTTCTGTACTAAATTAGATGTTTTAATAGTGTAAATGAAATTTTAGGAAAACGAAATACATTAGTAGTGGGTTATTCAGAGCAATCTTATATTAGAAGCATCTCTGTGGACATATAATTTGAAGATGTCATTTTTTTTAGCAAAGGAGATGATAGAAATTAGAGTAACAAAAGTAAATTTCATTTTTGTGTCTTAGAAAATAATTGAGGTTGAATGCTGATGTCACTTAAAGTTGTCCAAAAGTGAATTTAAACCTCATTGTACTTTATTTCTTATTTTTATATCGGAAGTTTGATTTTCTTTTTATCAGTCAATATTTTATTTTTCTTTAATTTAATAGTCAATTATATTTTATTCTTTCATTAATTTGCTTCCTGTTTTTTTTCTTGTGTTTTATTCCTTAATGAAATTTTTACGTTTTTGCTTACAAAATCGCAATTTACTAATTTTTTCCTTGGATTTAAAAGTTAGTTTTGTAAACATCAAAAAATAGTTCAAAAGTTTAAAAATTGATGGAAACTTTAATAGAAAATTAAATAATAATTAATTTTAATTTTATAATATAATACATTTATTTTTAACAGAAGCAATGAAAGGAATGAAGAAGCAGAAGGAATGAAAAGAATAAAATGCATATAAAAATAAATGCGTTTATATTTTAGAACTGGCCACCATTGGCAATCATCTGCTTTGTGAAAAGATTTGTTTCAAATAAATATATTGTGCATGGTTTGATGTGCATAATTTCCTAAAAGAATTTTTTTAAAAATTATAGTACACATCAAAGCCAAGTTATTTTAATGGTTTTATATGTTCTGCTTCTTGTGTTATAGACATAATGAAGTAAAATCCCATGATAGCAATGTGCTATTGAAAAGGCAACGATCTTAATTTCACTCCAATTTCCCTTTCTTATTCCATAATATTTGCTTCTGACGCCCAACTGATTCACAGAAACGTTAGTTATATTTCATTTCAATTAAATCATTAAATAAAACTTTGTGTCCAGCGTTCCCACAAATTATCAAAGTTAGTTGTCTTTCATATGTTTTGTTTATTCTGTATAAGGACCTTTCTAATATAAGCCAGTCCCAAGATACCACAGTACCTATAAAAAAGACTGTTCGATTTTCATCTGTCTTCTAAATTTAGGGGTATTGAAGCCTCATTTTTCATTTTTTTTTTCATATTGTAAATTTCACAAATTTAAAAAGCCTTCGTACAAAGCGTTAAATATTTGATGAAATAATAAAACTGGTTTGAATTTCAGGTCAACAGTGTAATATTTTGTTAAAAATTATATAAAAAATATTTTTTAAAAATTAACAAAATTGAGGAAAAATCAAAATTAAAATTTTGAAATGGTGCGAAATTTATTTTATAGTTCAGGAACTAGATAATATATCTCTTAAGCTATCTGCAAAATTTTAAGCAAAACCTTTGATAAACCTCTAAACGAAAAAGATTTTTATTTGATATCTCTTTTGACCCAAAAAATTCTCTTGTTCTAATTTTTACAAAACATTTGCCTCTTAATTGATATATTTTGATTACATAGACGTTTTTCCAATTTTTTGAATACAAATATTCAAAAATATTACCAGTTTTGAGCGTTTTTTAAAAAAATTCACCCAGAACGTAGTCACATATCTTAAAGCAGCCATTTGTTGTACAATAAGTATTAGATATACTTCACTATGTTCATTTTTAAAATTAATTATAAATAATTTTTCAAAACATATTTCTGAAATTTATAATTTTAATTGTATGGTTAAAACAGAAAAGATGAAGGAAGAACGTGTGGTATGTGCAGTCAAATTCTTTACAGAAAATGAAACGTCGAGTATTCGAATTCTTATTTCAAGTAAATATTTCGGAAGAGAGCCAGATCTTTGAAGGAATGCCTTTCGAATCTTTTTCCAGTTTAATTAAGGGAGGTTCTAAAGTACTAAATTTGAAAACTTTCACCGCAAAAGTTTATTCTCTTCGTTCGGAAGTTGAAAGAGAGAGTTCAACAAGAGCAATTTTGTTTGGTGGCCGGTAATTGGAAGTTTTTAGTTAAGCCTTTTTAGTTCCGAAATTAGGTGTTTGATCGGAGCCAATCGAGCTTGTCCATTTAGGACCTTCCGCTTTTGCCGGAAAATTTTCACTTCCGTTCATCAACACATGTGTTTCTTGTTTTCTATCAACCGCTGCACATTATTTTTTTCTAGAAATAATGAGATTAAAGCTAAGGTATGCATGATTAGAAGTCTTTCTCTTTCAACAAGCAGATCATCAAAGGTAACAGAATGTGTTGAAGAATAAGGAGTGTTGCTCTTCTTTTCTTTCTTTCTTTTTTTTTTACTTACACAGTAAGGGCTGCAAAATTTGATATAAATTGGCCGATTCGAAGATGAAATTAAATATATGCTTTGTGTTTAAATAGAATAAATCTTAATTTTCTTTGGCAAACGCATTCAATTATTATTTCTTCATTCATCTTCAGAGGAATTTACAAAATATCATTATTTCATGCAATATTGATGTTAGGAGTGGGAGCTTCAAGCATTTTGTAACATATTTGCTTTTATTTTTAATTTTACAGTACCAGAATTAAAATTTTTTTTATATAGAAATGTTATTTGTTTATTTATTTAATAAAGATGCTGTGGTTTGAGTATTATTGTTGATTCATATTAATTATTTAAAAAAAGTAAATTAATGATTTTTTTATAATATTGAGAAAATATAAAGGTTTGTGTGATTTTCATACTTGCAAACTGTTGCTTAATTTTAACTAGTTGCAACAAATTTTTCCTTGTTTGGAATAAAAGTATTCAGTAAAATTGAAAAAGATTCTATAAAAATTCGAAAAATTTTATTTGCTTAGTTATGACAAATTTTAATTACTTACTAATTTCCGAAATCGAATAAGTAGTGAGTAAGCACTTAAATTTGATTATTAATATCTGTTTCATATTCAAATTAGGCTTTCAGATTTGATATTTCTTTAATTGTACTTACGTTATCAAACGATAAAACGACTAATGAAATTTAAAATAAAATTTTCCTGTCTTTTTTCAAATACATTAGTAGTAAAGATTTTAAAGTAATATAAATAATATTCTTAAAAAATATTTTTAAAAAATCACATTTAGTATGCCGTAACACATCCAATATCTTTAATGCCATTTCCATTGGGAGGAAAATATAGATAATAATAGATTTTCGAGAAAGGCATGCTTTTCAGTGAATATGAAAATCAGAGCTCTTTATTACAGGTTACCCCAGTTCTTTCGATCTTGATGTATTTAGAAACAAGAAACAATATCTTCCTATCTTTAAGTTACCTTTCTTTTTTTTTTTTTTTGATCAGCTTGATTATTTTTCAGAATTATAAGTATCGCTAAAAGGATATCAAAAATCTCCAAATATTATCCAATTGTAAGCCTAGTCCAATGGCACTTTTTTGTGCACTTACTTATATTTAATAAATTCTGTATTTTTTACTTCTAGTATTTACCTACGATTCTTCGACTTCTTTTGTAACTTTAACTCTGCTGAATATAATTCATTCTGAATGTATGTTTTGCTTTTACGAAGCCCACTTTTTTGAAATATTTTAATCAGACAAATCTCTAAGGATCTAGTAATAAATTAACTATATTAAATATAACATTTTTGTAAAATTATTTATAAAAGAATAATTGCGTTTTAATAACATTTACAAAATGATTATATTAAAGATTGAACAGATGCGAATCCTTCGGAATCAAAATCCTGTAGATGATGTATTTAGAAAGCTTTTGTTACTTTTGCAATATAAGAAATACTTAAGAACAATATATTATTTATAGTGGTAATATGATACAATAATTACAAAAGTTTTATCACCAATAATAATAAAAATAAGGAGCGTCCAAATAAATATGATTGTTCATAAATACAAAGATTTTAGTTTTGGGTTTCATTTAAATATTAGGTTTTTATCTTTTTGCTAAATGTTTTAATTCTAGTAGTTTCAACTTAACAGTGTTAACTAATCTATCCTATATGAAAAATATTTTTCAGAATTTATATTAGAGAAAAGCAAGATGCAAAATTCTTATTAAAATTTTCTTTTCAAATCTTTTATTTTGGATGAAATATTCATTTATTTATCATCTCAACAATAAATAATAATATATCGGCTTTTTAAAAATTAAATTATTAACTATTTTCTAATTAAACATTTTTAATCAGGATTACAGAAAAAGCACTACATAGATATCATATATAAGTTCTTTGAAAAGCTTGAATAGTTTTAATTAGCACAATCTTTTTTCTGCAAAAGCTAAAAATGGGGAACTATAAAAAAATTCGCAATATAATTTTTATATTTTGATTGTAATCTATGACTTGAACCTCATTATAAAACTTAAGCCTTCACACTATCCACCGATTATTAAAAACCATCTATCTTTATCAAGTAACTCCACACATTTTATTTTCTGAACAATGCCACAACTTACTTTTATAACTACTGACCAAAAATTAAAAGCAGAAGAGGAAGAGAAAAAAAAATATTAAAGAAAATACCAAACATTCTCTTAACAGAATGGCAACAGTTTGAAAAATCAGGATCACTCCGCCTACTTTCTAACGTCGGGATTAAAAGCCCAAATAGGGGAAGCTGTTGTAAAACTTATCCGTCTATTAAGATTATAATATCTAAAAGATGAAAGAAAAAAATTAACAACAGCGCAGGTTTTCGGGCAAAAAGCCTACCTTTTTAACGGTTCTATTCTTTCTTGAAGGCAATTAATCTTTAATATTCGAGTAAGAGACGCAAAAAAAAGTTTGGAGGTTTTGACAAGAAGAACAGCATAAGATGTTGACACTGTGCCGATTTTCTAAAAATTAACGATCCAACTAATCAAAAGTGAAAGGTTGGGCTTCATCATCATTTAGGTGAGGAAACCGCAACTCTTTTGTTTTTGTAGACTCTGGACTTTTTTAAACGGCGTTGTGTTTTTCTTTGTCTTGGAAGGTGTCGTTTGAGAGCTTTTTAGTGGGCGGTTGCTTTGTTTCCTCTTCTTACAGATGCACGTGTTGTTTTCTTTTGGGGAAATTAAGACGTGGTAGAAAAATTCCTATAGATTATTAAAAATTTGTCTTTGTTTCTTAATGGACATTTTTTTTTGTTTCCAAAATCATTGTCTTATTAAACAAAAGCCGGATTTATCACTTCTTCTTAGGCACGTTAATATTAATAGTGACGCTAGAAATAAATTATGAACTTATACAACTTTTAGACTTTTTCACAGAATTTTTTTTTTGTAAATGTCTTTAAATTGCATTTTGCCTTGCGAAAACAATTCATAATACAAAAAAAGTAAATTAAACGTAGAAAATGCAATTCTCGACTTCTTATATCACAGTATCATTTTACTAAGCAAGTAGAAGTGTTCCATCTTTACCTATATCTAAGTTGAATCTTGTTTATCCGGAAATCTATCAATCGAAATTTCAGTTAATCTAACTGGTGCCAGAAAATCAAACTGCATTTTACATATTAATATAATTTAATTACTATGTGCGTATACTTATTCCAGTTCTTCCCTTTTATACCTAGAGAGAGTAGCAGCATCTTTGAACACTTTTCTATACCATAATAAAAATAAATGTATATGTGTTGGCACTCTATAAGGCAGGCTATTTGATCTGCATATACCAAATTTGGTACATGTTTACCATGCAGAGTGGAATGAGCACCTCGGTACTGTTTTTTTCGGGGGGGGCGTTTTAATTAATTAAAAATTAAAGTAAATTTCCGGGAATAATTTCTGAAAATGCTATTGCACAAATATAATTTACTCTGTTTCCGAAATTTTAAAAAATGTCTTTCTAAGGGTAGTTTTGTTGTCGTGCGGCTTTTCTCTAAATTTTAGAATTTTTTTTTTAAATATTTTTTTGCCCGATTTTTAACAGTAGATTATAATATTGCTCTAAAATTCAAATATTTTTGCTTCCATAATTTGAAAGCTAATGAAGAAGGTTTCTTTTTAGTATCTGTGTAGTTTACAGAACAAATCACGAAGCGAATGAATGACAGTATGGCGAAATTTAGAATATAGATGAACTAAAATATTTACATTTTTACTTACGCTATGATGACTCTCTATTAAAAGGGTTCATGTATTCAATAAACAAAGCTTAAGTAAGGTAATTAAAATAATAAGGCTTTAATGTCCGACAAGTTGACAGAATCATGAATATGAAGTTATATCCTAACATTTTATTTGAAATTAAGTCTAACCAATAATCTCGACTAATAACTGATTGCCAGAGACAATTAGTTATTTAATGAAAGATAAAGAATACTGTTAATGTTCAAATATTCCATTAATTAAAAATTAGCTGAAATATTGCCTTCTCTGTAGTAACTAAACAAATTATTTTTATTCTGGCTTAACAGGCGTATAAATAGAATGAAAGACAGTCAACTAATCGACAGATTTGATCTGAAATATGACATTGTCTACAGTTAGAATACATAAACAATATTCAAATTTTAAATTATTTAAATCACAATATTATTGAGCTGTCGTGTTCCCATGTATTTAGATGAAAAGTCACAAAATTTTATCTCACTCAGATTTTAACCAAAATTTGGTAGAAATTTGGTGTTATAAATAAAGATAACAAGCAAGCGTTTATCACCTACCTGGGTATTACTCTTTTGAGTTATAGTGCTCATAAACAAACAAAAATCAATGGCAGTTATCTCCACAGAACTCTTCGCACATTCTGTAATAAAGGTGTAATTTTCTCTTCTCTCTCGTATAAAAATTGCAAATTTTGAGTATGATATTAACACTACTAATGTCTTTTTTTAAGTTTCAGTATTCTACAAATGAATGTTTTGTGTTTAGTAGTGTAGATAGTAGTAGAGAAGAAAACCGAATAAATATTTTGTACATCTTTTGCCGACAGATTGAAAGCAAACTTTAATACAAAACTTTTGCCGACAGATTGAAAGCAAATTTTAATACAGAACTTTTGCCAACAGATTAAAAGCAAACTTTAATACAGAACTTTTGCCGACAAATTGAAACCAAACTTTAATGCATAATTTTTGCCTACAGATTGAAAGCAAACTTTATTACAGAACTTTTGCCGACAGATTGAAAGCAAACTTGAATACAGAACTGCAAATTTAGTTACAAGTTCACATTCATGTATCTAAGCCGTTACATTTTGAATTATGTAATTTGCATGCCTGGGAGTATACAATACGAGAAATTTTCAACAGTCTGAAGTCCTTCGTTTAAAATTTGATATGGATCTATCTTTAAATGCTAAAACTGATTGCCAAAATTTTATCTGCTGTCTATGTATGACCGTTTATATCGTGTAGTTAACGAGTTCACTTGCACTCGGATAGAGATACAAGAAAGAAGCATTGAAAAAGACAGACTGCCTATTTAAGGGGAATGTCAGGAACTCTTGAATTTAAGGTTCTTAACCTCCAGATATAGCAGGCGAATAGAGTAACGGCAGGGCAATGAGGTAAAAGACAAATCGGCAAAGTTCCTTTGAATAAATAATTTCGTTTGTAATTAACTAGAAACCACTGCCATTGATTTTTTTTTCGGAGAAGAATTTGAAACAGCATACAATGCCCACAAAAAATTGCTCCTGTAACCAGATCTAAAAAATTCATTAAAATTAATCCAGAGACGGTATATGCATAATTGAAATTTCAAAAAATTTTTACAATGCAAAAAGAACCTTGAGTGGAAGAGACGAGAATGTTCGCACCTCAACTCTTTTACACAGCGATACATAGTACTGCTTACGTCTTGCATACTCACGTTATGCCTTCAAAAGAGTCGGATATAAATAATTGAGCAGAACCTTATTATTCTAAACAATTTGATCAAAACCTGTCTTCCCTGTGTTCTGGGCGTGCCGGGCTCGAATCCAGGTTCGAGTATGGTTTCTCGTCACCCTGTGTTCTATCTTTGAGGTGTGTGAAAGAGCCCCCCCCCCCCTTCCCCGTAAAAAGGGGTGGTGCAAACGAGTGTGTGAGTGTCATCCGCATTTGAGCTAGAAGTCAGACTTCTGCCCTCGGGCACTCGGAAGCTACTGCACCCCCTTTTCGTGGTAACGCGATGACGACATCATCATCAATATAACAGTGCACAATTCAAAAAATATATCTTTTAGAGCGTATATGAATAGAAATCTATAGATTAAAATTCTTTATATACTTCGATTGTGAGAAAGTAAAACATTTAAGAATTTCATTTTAAATGTATGTTTAAGATAAATATTTTATAATTATAAAAAGAAAACTTCATAATTATTAAGAAACAGAACTGCTATGCTTAATGTCTTTTCAACTAATTCATCCTTTTTTTCCCCCTAACAATTCTTCACAATCCATAAAGCACGATAACAAAAAAAGGCAAAACACTACGGATGAACCACTTTTGGGTGTTTTTCTACCAAAAAACGATCTGCAGTTCCTTGTACAAAGGCAAGGCCGATTAATATTTAACATAGTGACAAGCCCCACCCTCTAATCAACCTTTACACCCCGAAACAGATGAGGAACACAGTGATTACGGGTTTACGGTACAAATGCCTTTACTCACAGCTGCGGAGCACTTCGCTCTTCTTCATATCCTGCTCAAGCTGGAAACAAAGTAATTTTTCTGTGGCTTTAACAGCCTCTTTTGGAAGATTATTTTTTCTGTAAGGTCTTTGCGATAATTCGGTGTTATTTGGATTGGCGTTATGCAACAAATAAAGAGAGGATTATCTGCTAAGCATTTCAAAAAAGTTGATAATTGATCAATTACTTATAGCAAACGTTTATTATTACTTTTAGATTTTCTATACCAATTGTGCATTTAGAAACTTATCTAATCGCTAAAAAAATTTAATCTCCAGTTTTTTTTTTTTTTTTTTTTTTACTTTTTAGACTTCTATTAATCTTCGCATTTTTGAGATTACACATGTCTGTCGTTTGTTTGTGGATATATAATAATTATAAATACGCTGAGCGAAATGGATGAAATTTAGTAATCCTTACACCACAATTCTAAATCTTTGTCAATTTTTTAATCAAATCCATTAAAGAGAATAAATGATATTCCTATATATGAATACGTTTTTATTTATTATATTGTAGAGCTAAACCTTTTTTTAAACATATCATGTATGTCACTATTCATGTTTAAGAAAGCCATGCACATTTCTTTCTTTTTTATTATTTGTGCATTATTACTTCCTTCAGTAGAAATATTAAACTTCTTAATTCCACTGTAAATTGTTGTAGATTAAATGAAAATATAATTTTATAAAGCTAATTTTTTTAACAAGTGAGAGGAAAATATACGATATTATTAAATTATTTTTTAATTTTAAAATGGAAGAAATATTATTTTACCCGGAATGATAATATTTGAAATACTAAATAAATAACATTATTAGAAAAAAAATCCCCAGAGGAGAGCCGGAATTTGTAATTAATTTTATTTATGCACATGCAGCGTTTGTTTGGGTGACAAATTTGGCCACATAATATTAGTTAGATCCTTATTTAGAATTGTGTAAAAAATGAAAAAAAGGCAAACTGATAATACTTCAGGTTTTAATAATAAATGTTGAACAAATCTATACTAGATGTTTTTTGGGGAAAAATCTGGCCATTTATATATTTTAAAAGTATAATCCAAATTTAATTAGAAAGTTATTATTATAACGATGTTTTCTACAGTAAATGCTTAATTTCAAAGATCAGTTTGTTAACAAAATTTTATTATCTGTGATTCTATTTGAATCCCAAAAATTAATTAGAAATATTTCATTTTTGAAAGCATTAATTTCCATTCATTATTGCAGAATTTTTTTATTTACTTCAAATAATCAAAATGGCATACTATAGACAACTAGAGAAGAATTCTGACTTTAAATTTTATAATAGGATAATCTATACAATATAGACTTTTAGATTACAATATTAAGAGGCATCATAACTGAATTGAATTAATCTTTTGATAAATCAAAATTAAATATGAAGTTTAACTCTGTGCAGATAATTTCATAAAGAAATTTGCAATAAATTTCGCTTTGCAATGCATGCAATAACTTTCAAAAGTATCTGTTTTGATTTTGAAAATTTTAAATTCTTGTAAATTAATCGAAGATATCTATTTGATTTGTAATTGGACTGATAATATCTATTTGATTTGTATATTCATTGAATATATCTGTTTGATTTGTAAATTATTTGACTGAAAATGAATTGAAGATATCTTTTTGATTTGTAAATTATTTGACTGAAAATGAATTGAAGATATCTATTTGATTTGTAAATGAATAGAAAATATCTATTTGATTTGTAAATTTATTGATGATACCTTGATAAAAACATTGTAGATATCTTTTGATTTTCCCATAATGATTATCTTTCTGAGGAGAAAATGAATAAGCAAATCCAAAGAATTTAAAAATTTGCTACTTCTACATATAATGTAGCTTTGAAGGAAATAATTTTAATCCCCTATGCTAGTACCTCTATGCCACCCCATGCCCTAATACCTTTAATGTCCTAATACCGCCTAATATCCCTATGCCAGTATGCCGGCATAAGAGTATGTTTATGTTTCATGTGATGTCACAATCATATGACAAAGTTAATGCGTTTGCTATTCAACGCCTAATTTAATATTTTTTAAAGATATATTATGATGTCACACCTTCACATGCCTCTTTTAAAATATACACTATATTGTAAAATCAAATTGACGTTGCACATTCAACTTGTAGAGAGCAGGAATTGACACCACTGAGAAAGAAAGCATTTTTTTTTTTTAATTTTCAGGATAGAAATATCTGAAGCAAAACAATTGTTGAGAATATATAAATACAGAGATACAGAGGAAAAGTTTTAAGAATATGCAAATACAGAGATACAGAGGAAAAAGTTTTAAGAATATGTAAATACAGAGATACAGAGGAGATGCATAGAAGAAATGTGCAGATATAAAACAAAGGAATGAATGAATAAATAAATAAATATTTTTAGGATTTTATTCCTTGACATAAATTTATGTCAAGTTTCTGAATTTTTTTCTTTGACCTGAATTATTGTGCGGATAGCATTTTGCAGTAATCGATCACTTTAATTAAAATAGATACATTTGTTTTTTTTAATGAAATGAGTTCTTGATTACACAGTTTATAATTGGAGACTCTAATTTATGTAATCAATTTTAAATACAGATTTCTGAGAAAAAATAGGCCATTTCATTCATTTTATGCCATGATTTTCATAAATTTTAGTTGAAAAACTTCATCACTTCATAAAAGAGCACAACATTTGTTTATGTGCCTTTAGCGTTCCATTTTGCCATTTATTTCCCCATTGACCTTTATGGTCTTCCTTTCTGAACGATTAAAATGTCATAATTATTCAATAATTACTATAAACTTTCTTCAAAACATTTTAATCCATCATTCCAACTAAGTTTCCAAGATAAAATCAAAAACTCTCTAAGCTGTTTAACAGGAAAGGTGATTAAACGAAACCCTCCCCTTCTTTCTATTCATAAGACATTCAATCTCAGTAATAAGACCCTAAAAAAGTATTTCTATTGATTCTTAGTATGGCAGAAAATATGTAAAGAATGGGGAAGGTGTGGGCTTAAGTGATGTATAACTCCAAAATTGCTAAAATAAAGAGAAAAGTAACAGCCCTGAGCAATGCACCTGTAGCTGTTGGTAGGGGGAGGGGCACGAAAACAATCCCCAGGGCCCTTTTAGCTGAAAGATCTATTAACTTAGTTGGGGCCCAACCTGCAATTTTTACAAATTCCGAGATCATTTGCAACGGTAAATACTAGCATCCAAGCGGATAAAGGGCAAACTCGTTGACCGAGGAATCAAATAGATGGGTTGCAATGAATTGGTGCTGTTGGATCGCGCATTGCTTATTGGCGATTTTGACTTCGACTAATAATATTTTCCATTCAGTCTTTGCTCGTGTTCTATGAAAGTGGTATGAATATTGGTGGTAACAAAAACATAATCGAAAAGAGTTTCTATCAAAAATGGTAAATTTAAGTTTTAAATATATGAAAAAAATTCGATGAAAAAAATCAATGCAACGTTTGAATAGCTCTTTTTCATTTAAATACCTGCTGATCAAAATTAAATTACTCTAGTGAGAACACAAGAACAATTACAAAAATAAGAAGAATTGTAAAAACGTTCCATTGCATTTTTAAATATTATGGCATATGGGGAAAAGAAAGGCCCAAAAGAATTCCAATGTTCAGTAGATTGCTGAGAATCTTGAATTCAAAGTTACTTTCCCTTTGGGTATTTCTATTACTGGAAAAAAATAAAAATATGGATAATACAGATACACTTATATAATAAATATGGAAGGGGCATATTACTCTTATAATTTTATTGTATGAATTTTATCAATATTTTACCAATATGAGAAAAAATTAAATATAGTAAGGAGGAGAAATAACGAATTTTGTTTTAAATTTGTATCCTCAAAAAGTTTCAAAAATCAGATACAGGTGAACATTCTCTTGCATATACAACATTTAAACTTAGTTATCATTTGTTCTTCATTCCGTGTTCGGGCATTTTTGAAAAACTCGTAAATTTGTTCAATCTTGAAGTTTTTAGTTTTGATAGAATGGAATGCGGAAGATACTAATGAAGGTAAGGTAAACAACAATTGAATGAACACCGGAGTCTGAAAATTTGTCCATATATAGATTTTGGATATTTCGCTGGAGTTTCGTCTAAAAACTATAGTGAGCGTAAAACAGTAGCGTTTATCTATTTTCTTTTCACTTGCTGTGCGCAGTTATGTCCAATTAAAAGAAATTTATTTCGTAGTAACACGAGGGCTATTTGGTGATTTATCTCAGTATTTTGTATGACGTTTAGTCAACAAAAGTTAAAGTCAACACTTGAATAAATACTCTATTTTCCAATGCATGACTTAGTTACTCAGGGCAACAGGTTTTACTTGAACAAACCCAAATATAGAACTGAGTTTTCACTGAATAGGGTCCGATCAAGCTACCGCACCTCAACTGACTGCCATGATCAAAGTACTATATATAAATATTTAAATTAAAATTACATAGAAGCGCAAGATATAAGATCATTTCAATGCCATTACATCTTAGACGTAAGGATAATTCTCAATAATTACTTTTATCAAATTTAAAGATTCAGTTTTGTAAAAAATTTTCTTACTCGATGCCTAATAATTGGATTAAAAGGTAATAGACATTATGGTTGCTGAAGCAATGAAGGAAAAGGATTCTAAAAGGAAATAAAAACCCATGTTTATAAAAGATATCAAAGTTGCAAGGAAATTTTTTTTATTTAAATTATAAAATATTTCAATGTCAATACCAAACAATTGTAAAATTATAATTGCTAAAATAATTGTAAACCCTTTTTAGATAGACTCCTTATACTACTTACTTTTTTGTCTATTTAACTTTTTAAACCTTATCTTTCTATGTAATTTTTAGATGCAATATTACAATCAGTTTTGTCTGTTTGAAGTTAAGGTGCGTCTGTAATTTAAAGTTCCATTCATAACTTATTCTGATAGTTCAGGAAAACAAATAAAGAGAAATGAACTGTAGTCAAGTGAGAAAGAAAGAAAGTGGAAGGCTAATTTTTTCTGCGCATTTTAATATAACCATGTACGAGAAACGACCTGAATTTTTTTGCAGAATCCTTCATCTTGCGAAGATTTTTCATGCATAGAATCTTCGACAAAATTGAGATTAGAACTGCCCATCTGTGCCTTAGCCTTAGATATCAGTCGCTGTGGTCTCTTATATCATTTATACTCAGGTTGCAACCTATCTTACGTGAATGGATTATAAAATCAAATGCTGTCTATATTATTTTGGTAATTCAAGGTAGAAGGGTTCAGTTTAATACATTTTTTAAGAATGATATTTATTATAATGGATGAAAATTAACTTCATTTGTGTTTTATTATAAATCAAACAAACGGTGCCAGCACATTACATTTGAATAAAGAAGTAATTCCTCATCATAAAGCTAAAGGAAAAGCACCATAAAAATAAGCAGCTTTGTTTTAAATGAAGAATTTCATTATATAGAAATTAAATAGCTGATACTGAAAACAAAATTATTTTCGAATATATAAAATGCTTTTAGATAAATCAAGCTCTTTTTTAACTATTTAACTGGACCTAAAAATAAATCATTTAGCCTTCTTCAATAATTTGAGTTTTCACAAGTTTTAGAAATGCTTGAACTTCTAATTGCTTATTCGGAGGGTGAAAATTAGTCGGTTTTCGAAACATTCTGCGACTCTACAGGCTAATTTGTATATTTTCTATTACAAATTAGCCTGTACAAATTTGACTTATGCTATTATAAAGTGGCATATCATAGTAATCCACTTAGTGTTAAAAAATACTTGAAATTGCTTGCAAAGGTTGTATCTAAATCATTTAATTATTTAAAATCGGCTGTCAAAGAGTTAACAACTTTTATCTTAAGAAACCGATTTTAACGAAACATTTCTCCTGAATGGCAACAGCTTAACAACTATATAAAAATTACATATAAACACAATTTGCGAGACTAGAAATTTTTATTCATTAGTATTTGCAGTCATCAAAGCATATTTTCAGATGTCTTTTATAAGTCCTTTCAGAACATTCTTTGTGCTTTCCTCCTTCTGATCTAGAAACGCTTCTTAATACACTTTCATCCATCTCCATAGGAAAATTCACAAAATAAAGGGCAAAACGTTTTACTGACCATTCAATTGGGCTGCAAAATACCCCAGTCAATGGTTGGATTATTTGAAATATTCAAACTTTCATATTCTTCATTCTGAGAACAAAATAAACAGATGACCGTAGTTGAATGGTTAAAAATTAAGTAATGAGATTTATTCATTTAGTTTGCAGAAGATAAAATACCAAATATTTGACAATATATAAGATCTAAACATTCATTTGGTATCACTTTTTCGGATCTAGTTTGAATTGTAATCAAACTTTATCTTCATTTATGATTTTCAACGTTCATTGCTTTGAAAAGACATTATTAAATTCACTCCCTCATGTAGTTCACAATTGCTTCCAAATAAAAGATCCAACCATCACTAACTTTTCTAGTGTCTTATTATCTATTGATTGCTGACTTTCTTGTAATATTTCTACTCAATAGCGTGCAGATCAAATTCAAAATGCTTAGTTGGCTGATGATTCCTTAAGAATTTTATAACTGGTGTTTTTGCTACACAACTATTTATTGGGGTATTATGAAATTCTCTCCACAACTGCTTCCAAATAAAAAAAAATCAATTATCATTAACTTCTTTGGTGTCCTATCATCTATAGATAGCTGACTGTCCTATAGTATTTCTACCCCAATGACTTAAAGATCCACTCCAGAATGGTTACCTGCATGATGATTCCTTAAGAACTTTATAACTTGGGTGTTTGCTGCAAACACGTTTATTCGATAAAAGTACCTTTTAGTAACATATAATTTTTCCTCAACTCTGTGTAAAAAAAAAAGGAACTATAATCTATTATTTGTGCATAAAATGATACTGATTTGGATCAGAGCTAAATCATCACCTGTTGAATGAGATCGGCACTAAGTCGCCGAGCTTGGCAATCCTCCGAATGGGAATCGGGAGTGGTGAGTATCATTACTTTTGCAGTGACATCCCGTCAACCTCGGGGCGATTTCTTAGGTGAGGAGAAAGTGGGAAATTATAGCTTGTGGGATGAGCTCGCTCGTTTGTATCCGCAGTGACATATTCCCTTGCCTTCTGCTTCATATCCCTCCCCTCCCCTCCTCGGAAAAGGGGGAGGAAGAGAAATAGAAACAACAGAGCTCTTTTCAGACGGATCGTCTAGTTCCGGTTTATGAGAGGTAAAAGCCCTGTGTTTTACCTGCAATGAATTTGTACCCTTTTCCCAGCTGATGGTGATGTTGGCGTATAAACATACGTATATGGAAAGTCGGATTTCTATTCTCGTTACTGAGGATCCTTCATTTCCTTTCCTTAACAATTCTTTATTTGTTTTTCTTGCTTTTGTTGATTTTTTGTTCGAATTTTTAACATTAGAACAACCAAGACCGTCATTTTGACGGTTTTCTAATTTCGTGCTTCAAAATTTTAAAATAATTCATGTATTGTTCCACAACTTTATGACAACTTTTAATGAAATGTAAGAACAATTACATATCTATTCAAATTCCACTCGGTCATTTTAACTTCCATTTAACTATACCTCATTTATACCAAGACCCGTCAAAATGACGGCTTTAGCAATTTCTAAGTTTAAACTAGTATCTTATGAATCATATATGCAACGATGGACATCAGTACGTATTTATATTCATTTATGCATCGCTTTCAGACATTTCCTGAAAAAATGTGGATTACTTTTTTCATATGAAATCATATTGATAGATCCTAAGTGTTCGGCAGCCGTTATAATGGGATCTATTTTATTCCGATTATGATTCAGTTTAGAACTAAAAGCTCTAACAGGACATCCTATAAATCCAAATATGAAACTTTTTTTAGCTTTTTTATTAATTATTAAGGAATTATTATATTAAATGTTGTTTTTGCTAAATTATATTCTTTTATTTACGAAAACTAAGCTAAAAGTTACAATGAAAGCCGTGAAGATTAAAAACTCGCCGATTTGATGGATGTAGTAAAACTAGGTATATATTTAACATCAGTCATTCTAGTGTTAATGATACGACGGATTTACTTGTCTTCCACTTTGTACTTTTGCCTACATTTAGCTAATATGATGAGATACTTATTTTAAATACTAGTTTCTTGGTTTTTATAGCATCTTTTTTTCACACATTTATAGAATAAAACTGTTAATTAGTTCATCTTAGTAAGATAAATTTCACTGTTGAAAAAAATGCGCATTTTTACGTGAGTGCTGAATTTTTTTTTGAAGAATATATGGATGATTTGTTGTTATAAAATTTTGATTTATTTCTGTTTCTGTTCCAATTAATTTTTGTTCAAAAAGCTTTATGAAAGATACATTTGGAATTTTTCTTTTTTTCTCGACCTTCAAAAGCTGGATACATCCTCAAGTGTAATTAATGATTACTTCCATATTTAGTTTGATAGAAGTCAAAGAAGATTTGAATGTGTGCAAAGGTGCTCTTCTTGGTGAGTGGTTTGATCAACAGGATATGAGAACTCGAATATAAGATGGGACTAATGTAAAAACATGATTTAATCGTCGATAACAAATAAAATTTTTCTAATTTATTAAGCCAACTAAGTTTGAACAAGGAATTTGGTTATAACTTTGAATATTCTTCCATCATTATCTAAATTGTATAAGAATATGATTTGAATATATATATTTTTTAGATAAAAATGCTCAACATTCTATGCAGCAAGGTAAATTCTCTGTCAAAGAAATTCATGAGAATGTCACAGCACCAGATCTACATATTTCGTAGAGTGCACTTAGAAATTTTGAAATAGCTTAACATTGCATGATCGGATGTATGTGCAGGTGGTTGAATGCGCGTGAAGTATCAGAAACAAAAGGGTGCCACGTAAGTAAATGAGATCTTTAAATAATAAACGGACATTAATAAAAGACCCATGAATAACGAAGGTATTCTAATCGGCGTCCGATACATTGAATTCTGAACATGATGGGAGATAACAAATTCACTTCTAGGTGATCACTTTCTAAGTGATATCTACAATCTTCACTTTCTAGGTGATATGTGCAATCAGTGTTTCGGCCCGATCAATAGGTGCAACATGCACCAACGTCTTGATGTATTAATAAAATGAGGCAATAAATGAAAAATAGAATGAACTTAATCATCATGTCTAATCCAGTCTTTGTCTAAATATTATGTCTGACAGAATATAATGCTGAAACGATTCGCATTTAAACAGCAAATAAGGTTGTAATGATATAGATAACAACTTCTGAAATATCACGTGATTGCTATCTATCAAACATAAAAGCAATATATAAGCGTTGAGGCCAATGGAGCGATCACCTAAAATTCCAGATGAAACATTTACAGCAAATTTACATTCAAAATTCTCAATCGGGCATTAAATGACATTTTTCTGCAAGAACAATGGAAATTTCTAGATCCATCTACTTGTTTGGGGAAGAATTTTCCAATTCTTATTTTAGAACGTCCTAGAAGTTTGTAAATCTAGAGTTAAAATACCAAATATAAAACAAAAAAAGTCATTTAGAGAGTTGTTAGTGGTAGAGTAGATACAAAATGCAGTCTCAATGATATTGTGCTTCTCCAATACTACACTTTAATAAGCGAATTCAAATCGCGGAAGCCTGGTGAATTCAAAGGAGTTTCTACGAGAAATCCATTGGAGTCAAATGATTCTTTTAAGAATTAGGATGAAATCCTATGATGCCGTTAGTAGGATTAATGAAATTTGGTGTATCATAATATCATATATATCATAATTTGGTTTCATCATTAAAATTGCTGATCAGCATTAAATTTTAGATTAAAATCTTCAAATTGCTGCCCACTTAAAAAGTGAACCAAAAGTGATCACTAAAAGTGGTGCCCTCTGTATATAAGAAAATGATTATATCTAAATTTGTCAATCCGTATTATATGAAATACAAAAACTTCTCTATCTTATTTCCATCGGCTTTTTCATTTCTCCTTCACGAGCATTCATTTCCTGATTATCTATTCCTTTGCCTTACAGATGAAGCTTGTATTGACATACAGCTTTATCTGTACTCCGAAAGTCGTAAAGTAGAACTGAAAAAATTGATCCTCTTTGTTTTCGACATAACTCCTCGATAAGGTCTTTCTGGCGACAGAATTATTCCTTCACATCGACGCGGTGATGACAGAGCCCGTCAGGACTTTTAGACACTGTTTATCCTTTCGCTCAATATCAACATTCTTTTTTTTTCCATCCCGGATATAGTTGTTTAGGGCGTCTGTTCGAAATTCGCAAAACGGGAAGAGGACAGCACAACTGATGAATAGTGTCTGAGTTTTGAAAAAATTATTATGGATTTATTGTTTATTCAGAAGTATTTTTGCTCCAGATAAAGCAATTTCGAGCTTTTTTTTTTTTTTCTATCTGAAATTCGGGAATTCTCCAATATCTATTTTTTTAAAAAAAAATTATGATAAAAAGATTAATTAATAAGTAATATAATGACAGAATTTGTAATGTAAATGACATATACTCTTGGTATTATTTGAATGTCAGATTTTTTTTTTTTAAAGTTTTGGCAATATGAAATTTCTTAATATATTTAATAATGACTTATTTTAAAATATTCTTTTACAATAAATATAACTTAAATATTAAATATATAAGTAATATTCTGACAGTGATTTTCATATTTTGTAAAATGAATACCACTATCAGAATATCCTTCAAAATCTCATTATTTTAATTAAAAAAAAAAAAAAACCGTATTTTAAAATAATTTTTTTTTTTTTTGTTATCAGGAAATTTATGGTTTCTGAAATACAGATTCATCTTTTTCAAATATTTTTGAGAGCACACATTTATTTGTAAGATTAATTATATGGGTGATACGACAGAATGTTATAGTATGAATGATTCATTGCCCGTAATAGGCAAATGTTCAGTGTTTTTGACATTCTAAAATTCGGAATAACGGGATTCCTGAAATGC
This sequence comes from Argiope aurantia, assembly GCA_026543865.1. Taxonomy (NCBI): domain Eukaryota; kingdom Metazoa; phylum Arthropoda; class Arachnida; order Araneae; family Araneidae; genus Argiope; species Argiope aurantia. The sequence continues at coordinate 18,250 of JAPMOR010102524.1, read as the reverse complement.
AGATTTTTCTCAAATTTTATGTTTGAACAAACATGGAATTAGTTATGATTGATATGATAACAGCATTTAGAACAATGCTCACGGCATGTGATCATTGTTTGCTCATATGTCGTGCAGACTTCTTTGACAATAGGTGATTATGGAATTTGAGGACATCTCATAAGGCCTAGCTCTTGAATAAAAGCGGAGAAAAACACAGTGGGGCTATGAAAGGAACCTTCTGCGCTTGAAGACATCTGTAAATGCAAATAGTCAACGGAATGAAACTATCTTCCATCTGCAAAGAATAAAAAAACTAACTCGACAAAAAGACTTAGATGAAATATTTGTTACACTAAGGTAAGATCAGAGCATTGGAAATGCATCTCCAATGATGATTAATAATCGAATATTTTTTGCATATTTGATATTGTATATCCTTCTTTTCTGTATGTGCATTTTTAACAATAAGTCATTAATGACATTTTGCTCAATCCGGTTTTCGTACGAATCTTGATTTTTGATTTCAGTGTGTTTTCTTCCCGTCAATGATGAAATCTCTCTTGTCGGTGATTTTTGATACTATATATAGAGAATAAATATGCGGGAAATTTCTTTTTTCGAATTTTTTCTTTTAATGAATATTAACTGTATGCATATGATTTTTTTTGCATTCCATTTGTAGATTCCATTTTGATGCAATCGCTTTCAGATGGGAAAGTTATTTTATGATCACCTGTCAATTGAATAGCTGTACAGATTACTAAAAATATTGATATTCAATAAAAATGTTTCATGATGTCATTTTTTTTTCTTTCCTTATACTTACTAAAATATATATTTCAAATTCCAAACGACAGAAAGGCTAATGAAAAGTCTTTTTTTTTTATCAAAAGGAATCTCTGATTGCACATAACCGGTTTTCAAATATTCAGTTGCTGATAAAACCAGCAAAATGGCCAATTCGAAATTTTTCACATACTTTCTGAAAATTGCGTTACTCCTCACCTTCATACGGCCATAAACTCACATAAAATTGTGGGTATTGGCCAAAGACTATGAATGCCATGAGTGCTCAAATTTTCCTATTCAGAATCCCACACATGAGAATTTTGTGTTTCGTAGTGTATAGAAGACATGACCGAATATGCATTTTTAAGACTCTTTTCTGACCAATTAAAACTAAAATTTGACACAGAAACACAGTTTTAATAAGGATATCATATAAAATTTATCTAAGTTGTTGCGGTCTTCATAGCAACATACATGTAAACTGCACAGACTAACAGAGATCAACTACTGTACGAATTTACTTTCAAATTTGCTACAAATTCACAGTTTAAATGCTTAAACCATGAACCGAATTTCAATTTTGAAAACTGTTGAGTTTTTGAATAATATTGCTGTCATTTATAGGGAAGCACAGAACGTGTTTTCGTATGAATGTAAACAAAAACATATAGACAATCTTTGATGGATTTGATTCAAAATTTGATACGAATCTACGCTTTTAATGGCAAAATGGTAGATTGGATTTTATTTATCTTTACCACTTTTTTGAACTATTGAGTTTTCACGCCTCAAATACAAATGAGCTGATGATCAATCCTTTGATGGATTTGATTCAAAATTTTATACGGATCTACACTTTTAATGGCAAAACACAACGCACACACGCACGCACTTATGAAAGCACGCGTACATGTACATGAACATACATGGACACAAGAGTGTGTCTAAAAATCTAAAACTTACCTATGTTCATTGTTGGTTTATAGATGATGAACATGTTGGCGAAGATGCTGAAGTCTGAATTAGATTATATGATATATTTCTACCATTTGAGTAGCAGCATGATTCTCCTTGTATTGCACAATGCAAAGTTCCCGAATAATGCAAGGCTCCAAAAAAATTATTTACTCACAACCGATAAAGATACAAAAATGAGGCATTTTTCCCTAACAAAAATAATTCAGAGATAAAAGAATCTTTCAGTTTTGAATTTCGAATGAATCATTTTAAATTCAAATTATTATTTATATTTTAACATAATGTCAATAAGAAATTCTAAGGTAAAAAAAATGGAATTATCAACGAATTCAAAGTATCCGATATCAATTTCACAGTGTTTCGTGGATCTACTTGTAAATAAAAGATTGCCTCCAGGTACAGTTCTGCGGTTCATAGCGTATATCGATGTGCAAACCGGCAATTTAATGGTCAGCCTTAAGTGAGAGGTTAAAGATCAAGCACCTACAGTGGTGGCAAGAATGAATACGGTGCCTCCCCTTACTTTGTTAAGAGTCTTTTTTTCCCTGCTTCTTTCTTTTTCCGTTTGGTTCAGCCTCTTAGTTAATTAATTTTCCAAGCCTTTAAGTAAGAGTCAGTATTCTCCATTTTAAAGAAAAGACAATATCCAGCGAAATAATTAAGGTCTTTATTAATTTTTTGGTAGGCGGAACTTTCATGCCGAAAGTAATTGAGAGAACAATTTTTGCATATTTCGACAATAATCTTGATTTTGCAGTGCTTATGAGAAGATAGATCAAGAATTTCCGAATGTCCTTTCAGTAGGTTCCTTCTAAAATGCTTTGTTTCTAAATAATATCTTCTTTAGTACCATAATTAGATAAACTTGATTTTTGAGGAAAATGCATTGAAATTATTATAAATAGAATTTAAAATGGGCCATAGAAAGCGTATTCAGGCATATAATCGAATACTTAATATTCTTTTTGTAATTTTAATCCGAGAATCTCTTGCAACTGTTAAAAATAGGATCTGCAGTAACTTTGTCGCAACAGCCTGGGCATTTCCAGGAGAGATATTATTATCAATTATTAATTATGATTATTAGATAATTTCTAGAAGTACGAATTATGTCACTCTGGTACATTGAATTATGAATTCACTTCATCAAATACTGCTATTGACTTCTATTGAATGGTCTGGATGCCTGATAAAAGGATGCCAGTACAAAAGCCATTCTCACAGTCCACCACGATTACAATTTCAAAGAACATCCTAAAATATTCTTTACTTCAAGATGGAGCATATAACTAAACTAACTTTTTGAAATTTCTGACACCAAATTTATTTATTTTAAAGAGTCAAGAAATTTCGTATTATAGATATTATTTTGTTTTATGTGAATAAATACTCATTTGAATAGAGAATGTAATTTTTGTGTTAAAAAATGTCTAAATTACTTCTGAATTAAAAAATAAATAAACAAAAGAAGTGTTTGCTTTAGAAGATACCCGAATTTTCTCTCTTTTTGAATGAAATCTCAAATGTTTTGATTTTGTTTCGTTTATTGATTCTACAATTCAAATTTTCCGTCTTTGTACCTTTACTGAAAGGGTTTTAAGTATAGTTCCCTGAGAAAATAATATTATATATCTTGGAAACATTTCAATTTGTTGCATAATTAATTTTCTAGCAAGAAAGTTTTCTGATTAAATAAATGCATCGATAAGAATTCTCCCTTTAAATATTTAATGAAAAAGCAGATACTATATATTCACAATAATACAATATTGATAAAATAAAGGGAAAAGTTTATTAAATCGACGCTGATAAATCATTGTCAATTCATATATATTAATTTTTCCTAAGGAGTGTGAGGCGAGATATATAAAATATTTAAATAATTTTAAAAATTAAGCCAAATTAAGGTATTTAAATGCTGATTTGTTGTTCTATTTAGTGGTAGATTTAGACTTAATCTGTTTAAGATATGGGGCCCTTCAAAAGTCCAGATATTCTGCGTCTATAACAAATATTAATTTTAAGTACCTAGATGTTTAATCTAAAATACAATTAAATAGTATATTGATAGTGAAGAAATAAATATTTAACTCAAATTCCTTTTTATTCATAATAATACATATATCTTAAATTTTAGCTAGACCAGAAGCGGGAGACTTACATTATAATTTGCACAACTTGTGCGTAAATCCAGCAGTACGTATATTTCTTTCTTTGACCCCATTTCTTTAGTGTCGTAGGAATTAAAGTGGTATAGATGCTTTGAGTATCAGTTTTGGAAGGTATCTCAAAAATGATATGTGTTACTATTTTTTCAAAGTCTTTGACTTCCATTTTTCAAGAATGTTTCAAATGAGGAAAATTTGAGCAAGAACAATATCTTCAAATTTTGAGAAAGATAATAGTATCTTTTCTAACTTCAAATTAGAAAATTTCACTGATACCTTTTGTCTCAAGATAACTGAAAGAAAATTTAGATAAGTGCTTGCAATACTGTATAAGCATTCATATTTTTTTCTAATATTTAATTTATATTATTCTAAGAACCAAATTTTCAATAAACCATTTGAATCAGTAGGCTTCGCAGAGGAAGCGACTATACTGCATTGCACTTGGAAGAATTTGGAAAGTGACAATTTCTCCATTTCTGAATTATTTGATATATCAAATATATAAGACTGTCTCACTACCGAGAATTAAAAACTTTTTGGGATTGTCAACAATGCACAGTAAAATCTTGAAAAGAAATACGAATTCAAAAATTGATAGTCGACTGTTTTCTTAAACTGACCTTAAATAACCTAAGAATTAAGTTCCAGCAATTAGTTTTCAATTATATTTGATAAACAATATCGAATGAATTGACTGATAGTGAAGCAGCTTAAGCTTTTAATTTCTACGAAATATCTACCAAATATGAGAAACATATTTTTAGATTTTGTTCTAGATTACTTAAGGCGTGCGTACACACTTGAAGATTTTTTTTTTAATTTTAACTTTACAAATCCAATTTTTTTACAGTAGATCCTTAATATATGTTTAAGCTCATTTCAATGAGAAAAAAACCATATTACACAAATAATTAATTAATATTTAATGAGCTAATTAGCATACTTTTTGAAACATGATATCTTAAATTCTAAATGGTACAAATACACAATTCTAATTGGAAATTATGCCTAATATTAGTCTTCATGTTGTCTGCCTCAATCAAATTATAAAAATATATAGTTTTTTTTTACAATTTTTTTATTAATGATGAGAAAAAGGGAGATTTTTTCTATAATTTTAACATTTAAACAACTATTAAAAATTTATTTCTATAAATATAACTTTGATTGAAGCACAAAACATCCACTGTTTGATACAGATTATTTTGATATATAAATAATTGTATTTGGTTAATTTCTTGTTGAGTTATGATTGTTTGAATGAAGCAACATAGTGGAAAAATAATATTCTTCAGAAAATGAGTTTAAAGTTTTGAAAGTAGGTTTTCATCATAATATATTTAAAAAAAGGCCCAAAAAATTACTATTTAGAACATTAAAAACATCCTGAAGAGTAGCTCATTCCTACTTTTTCAATTATTTTATCTTTTTTTTTTGATGCCACATAAACATTTTCTTCTCTGCTTCTGCAGTGGTGTTGACTGTCGCAAACTTTCAGATATTCTTAGTTTGTCTCTGTTGACTATGCCTCCCACCATGAAATATCCTTGAATGATACACATCCGCTTCATAATCTCCAATTCTGGTTTATAACCACTGTTGAAGTGCAGAACTGCATCTAAAACTGAAAGTTTCAGAACATCGATACCTGAAAATTTAGTTTTTGGGCACCGTTTCCAAATGAGGGAATGGAGGCATTCGTTGGTGTTTTGCGTTTTGCCTTGAAGACACTTTTCAAGCATTTCTGCAGAAGTTAATCTTGAATAAATTGGTTTGATGTATTTTAGCATCTTCAATGGCAATTCTCCTTTATGTTTATATGAATTTTGCTTCCCATGAGCACTGGCACGTTGAAATGAGCACCAGCTATCACTACCTTTTGGACATTTAGTATGCAGCGGATTAGTAACCTGAGCACTAAGGTGGTAAAATGTGCTCCAAATTGCATCTGACATTGCCTTTACAGAGCCAGTGTTATTATGCAATGCAAGACCAAAATAATTTTGCATTATATTTATTTTAGCATCTGTCAGCTTCCCTTTTCCTCCCATTCCTTTGACTGTTTTTTTTTTATTTTTTTTATTTTTCTCAAAGCAGCTCCAAGCAGTTTCTCAAAGCAGTTTCTTATTAATACTTTTACCACAATATGGGTCAAGCTCACACACTGCTTTATAGCTTTTACTGTCACCATCTCCGTAAAACTCTCTATACTGTAGTCCTCTTGTCTCCACTGACCGCTGAAAAATTCTTCCTGCACCTATGGGTTCCATGTTATTTGATGACCCGTGATAATTAATACATCAAATATGGTCAGCTTTCCACAATTGATATTCAACCGAAGATTTGTCTTTTTTATTCCATTTGCGACAGCCAATACAATCTTTCGACAAAACTTCGACATCAAGGACTTTCCCTGTATCGACAGAAAGAGCTGTCATAACTCCATTTATCTTATACCTGTATTCATTATAAATTTTAAACAGAAATTATTTATGTATCCTCCTTAACTATCAACAACTTCGCATATAATTCAATGATTTCCATGATTCCTCTTTAAAATTAAATTATTCCTTTTATTATAATTAAGCGGTCAAAGTCGTAATAAAGTGTTGAAAGTAATTTAGATTCCAACAGTAGTTCTTTTCAAGTGACTAACAAAGAATTTCATTTTTTTTTTTTTAGGTTTCAAAAGTGTACCCCCTCAGAGGTTGTATTATATGTTTTGCCTGTTACTTTCTTGAAAATGCTTATAAACGATCTCGTGCTGCCATCTATAGTTCTAAAAGGAAATTAATCCTTTTTTCCTTTTTCCACCGAAAGAGTCCCGTGAAATAATAATAATGTGGTGAAACATTATAAATTATTTTATATTTTTCATATTAGCGTGATTTGTAACTTTAATTAATATTAAAAGTATATTTATGAAATTCCTGATGAATTCATAGATACTATGGTAAATTCAATGATGAATTTGATGATTGTTTGGATATGAAATTTGATAGTTTACTTTTTGCAGATTTGCAAAATTATACAAATTATTAATAAATAATTAAGTATTTTTTAATAAATTAATTAAATTGCAAGATGAAATAATTAAATTCTTTTGAATGGTGTGAAAATTCTAGACGAATTGTACTACTATAAAATGTTAAGGGTTTTGCGGCATCTAAACACAAAACTTCTTTTAAGAATTGAATTTTTCATGCAGTTTAAAATATATTTGTAGTTGCTTTTAAATTCATTGAGTATGCAAGAACTTATAAGGTTTTCATTTTAATTATTTTTTACAAACATTTGTCACATGTAAAACTTTTCACACACACACACACGTTTTTATGTTTATATGTTTCCCCATATACGACAAGCACTATCAGAGATCTAAGACTATTGAACCGTTTATCGGTGCATCAAGCCCATTCTTCTTTGAAAATTGCTGAAAATGGGGGATTTTACAGTTAAATCAATTGGTTACGATAATCAGAAAGGATCTATGAACTCCCTATTTCAATAAAGAATACTTAATTCTAAACAATTCCTTAAAATTTTAACTTTATCAAATATTACAATTATGATTAAATGTCTGAAAATTTTATAATTTTTATCGCTTTTGGCTTCAATGTTTGTTTAAAAATCCTCTAATATTTTTACATATTAAATGACATCGTGAAGCCCTTAAATATATGATCCTTGTTTACTTTAATCTATAAAAAATCTTATCTTATCAGCACAAAATGACCTACAATATTGTCTCGATAGATTCGTGATATCGTTCGGCATTCAGAATATCGAACAGCATTGTGAAGATTACGTACATTGGTTTATGCTAATAGAGTATGCAAACTTCGAATTGTTCTGGTAATTTAAAATTTTTTTTTAAAGCAAATAGATTCACTTTTCCAATTTTTTGAATCTTAATTTGTTAATGAGTGTTAATAGAAAAAAAAATCAAGCAAAATATTTAATTTCACTCTTAAATAAGAAGAATTAGTAATAATAAGAATAATTGGAATATTACCAGAATATATATGGTAATATGGGTAATTGGAAATGTGGGTAATAATTGGTAATATGGTTAAAACGTATGTTGTTTATGAAAATAAAAATGTCCGAATAATTTGATTTGTATTCTAAGCTACTAGTGAGCGATGAATATTTTAACAGAGGAAAAAATAAATAAATAAATTTAATTAAAATTTATATTTAGTTTGCACATTTTAATTTACTTAGGATGAAAATGTCTTCAATAATAATTAAAAATAATCAATTCCCTTGAAAAAAGTTTCTTCTAATTATTTATGGCAATTACTTCAAATTTTAATTAATAAAAGCATTTTTGTATAGAAATTACAGTTCTTTTCCAAAATTGATACGATAAAGTATCAAATAAATTTCTATCTTATTTTGCAATTGATATCACTGTTAATGAATTTCATATTAATGAAATTTTTTTACAATAATCTTACACTTTTAAATATAATTTCAATTTTTTTTTATCTCTATTATATTGTTTAAACATAATATTTATTCTTAAATATCTGTTATATTACGACATTATTTTTTAAATATTTAATTTAAAATTAGAACAACCTTTCATAGTAAAATATTCTTAATTTCTTGAGCTAAAAATTGAATGAGGTTCAATTATCACATCACAAGATTGCCTTATAAACATATATAAATAAAGATGAAATTCTCTGTCTGAAACTAAAAACTAAAATTATTTAACGATCTAGATAATAGATGGCAGCACAAATGAAACCAATTGTCCCGAAATCAAAATAAATTAGTTTAGCAGCATTTTTACTATTAAAATGTTATGTGCCTTGTAATTCTTGTACAAAAATAAATATTTTAAAATCTTTAATTGTAATCTAAAATAGGCTTAAATCATACATTTCAATTACTAATTTTAAAAGTAAATAAAGCAAAAATCTTCTAGAGATTTTTAATGATTTTAGCAGGAACAAGAAACCCACTAATCGGAAAAACCCTGCATATTATTCATCGGTTGCTTTAGAATTTTCATCCTTTCTTGGGTTCGGGTTTTTTCTTTCTTATTATTGATTTTTTTAAGGTCGCGCCTTTTTATTATTTGAAATAGGCCTTTTCTTTACGAATTTTTGTTGTATTTACCGCCTGATTCGATGAAGTTCAATAAATCATAATAACTTATTCGTATGTAGTTTTACATATAAATCGCAGTATACTTTCCTAAATAAACAGAAAAAGTATAATCTCAAAAAGAAATTCAGACTAAAAGGAACTTAAATTTTATATATATATATATTTAAAAAATGAGCCCTGAGCCTTTCAATTTCTAGAGACAGGGAATAAGCGTTTTGAGATAAATTAAGAAAAATTGTTGTTTAAGTTTGAAAATGAATGTATTACAAATCAATGATTACGAAAATAAGATTCAAGCATAGAGAGAGAAAGACAGAAAGAGAACATATACGTAGCAAAATAATAAAACCTCACTTTGTTCGCTGATGAAGTGCTTACACAATACTATACAATCTTCTTTCGTCGCTTATGTTGAAGTTCACGAATCTTATTTTTTTTATTCTTCATTCACATTTGCAAACTGATCATCATTTTAATCTATATGGTACAATTACATATGGGCTATATTGATTAAGTATGGCATGAAATCATAAACATTTATAGCATTTGGGGGGGGGGATTTAAGTGCCTTTCTGAGTTTCTTAATTTTGAAACATTCTTAAATTTTGAATCACAAACTCTATATTTTAAAATTTAAACAGAAAAAAAATCCAGGGGTGCGTGAGTCTTATCACTAAATTGTCTTTGTAACACCTGATCTTCAAATGTCACCAATCTCATTCACAAACATTAACTCTTTATATTTATTTTTATTGAAGGAATGAAATTAAAATCTCATTTTATTTTACTACTTAAATCGCTTTAAATTAAGCCGAATAATAAATACCATGAGCAATCTTGGAACTTTGAAGGGCATGATTTCGGTATTTTGAAAGTAATCTAATTTTGCACTTCATTTAATTTTATAGACCGTGTAATCGAATTTATTAAAATTAAGCATCCTTTAAATTAATTTTGGAACATCTCTTTTACTGTACATGAATATATTTGAATAACGCTAACTTGTGTGAACAGAAATCGTTCTAATTATTTAACTTCAAATAATAACAAACGAATTCAAATAAACTGGCCGTATAAACGGAGATAGCTTCTTTAAATGACTTTAATGTTGCACTTAATTCAACACTTCGCTTAACCAAATAATGGAGCTACAAAATATTATTGGAAATGCTTGGAAGAGGGCTCTCCATGTCATTGAAACTTTCATTCTGTCAGAGTAAAGAAAATGTGATAGAAATCAAGATAATAGAAATAAGAGTCAAATAGAAGAGTTAATCGAGTCTGAGAATCAGTTCAACAGATGCCAAATAATCGCCAAGATGTCATTGACATTTGTTTTTTATACTTTCAAAATTTATTATGTCATAAAAATGATTTCTGTATTATTTTAAAAATTAAAAAATCAATTTAATCTATGCGTTTTTTTTTCATTTTTAAAAATTGAAAAAATAATTTGACACATTCTATCCGTAATATTTTTTAAGTTATGAAGCAATTCGTACTTTATAACGTAAAAATATTTAAAATATTCAACTGCGTGCTTTTGCCAGTGTTAAAGTTAATATTTTCAAAAAATTGTGTTCTTTGAACATTTAACTCCGCTGTAGGTTCTTTTATTTCCGCATTTATTTTGTATTACACGCATGCTTTAATTTGCACTCGCAATGATTTGTAGCAAATTGATTTTATTAAATTTATGTTTTCCAGTCTTATTAAGCATTAAGGCGAAAACTTTTTTTAAAAATGCATTTCATATTAAAGGTTTAAAAAAAACCCTGAAAAGTTAGTTCTCCGGACGAAAAGTATATTGCTAAAGGCGGTAAATTATTCCAGTAAAATTCCTAATTGATTGCCATTTGCCAATTTTATATTATGATTTTTTTTATCATTTAAAAAATATATCATGTCTTATAATTTTATATAAATACCGATACTATATTTAAATATTATTTAGATTATATTAAGAAAGATTTGACATTTTTTTATATTGAGAAAAATTAAAACCAACCTTTTAGAAAGCATTCTGCTATAAAATGTTTTGCTATTTTAGTTTATCAAGCTTTTCTACTTAAAATTACTAACATAAAAATAAAATTATAGTTGATAAAAATATTTGCTCTTCAAATTTCTGGAGGTAAAGGGGAGGCGTTGTCTAAGAGCAATTAGAAGTCTAAATACTGTCCTTTTCTTGGTCGTAAATGATCTATTTCCAACAAAAGTTGTTCCATTTCTGTTTCACACTATCCTCTTATCCTTCCAGAATTTTTTGGAGATTCTGAACACAGCTATAAACTTATCCTTGCATCTTATTATGAGTCTGACAAATATTTTTGAAATCGTTTTTATATTTCCAAGAGCAAGCACAATCTCTTCGTTTAAAATATAATCTAAATTATATTAATTACGTCTCAATATTTAAATTTTCAACAAAAATGAAATTCAATAAAAATACAAACTAAATAAATGTGTCCCAGGAGATTAAAAAACATACATTTATTTGGCAATATTTTTTGCCGCATCCTATACTGATTTTTTTGAGATTAAGTAGTAAAAACCAGAGCCTAAGGCGACTGGTGATTTTGTCACGCCAAAAATTTTATGTGCTTGTTATATCCGATAACATTAAACAAAAAATAAAAGAGATGTATTCAGAATATCGCAGTGAAGAAGTTCACGCAGACCTAATTTTGAAATCAACGGATGATAAATATTTGTTTTGGATACTGATTTTAACATCTTTATCATTTTTTAAAATTCAAAAGTGTGTCAGCAGGATTATAAATCTTTAACAGTATTTGATCATCCGAAATGCTAGTAATCATTCGTCCGGTTACAGCAAAGGTTAAAAAATCGTTAGTTGATAGCATTTGAAAATCATTTTGAAATGAACTACAAATGCGAGAATTTTACAGATTCAAATTTGAATTCTTTTAAAATTTAACTTCTTTCAAACATATATATCTTAATCATAATACTTTCTATACCCAACAAGATAACCGATTATTTTTTAATATACGAACTAAATTTCTTATTTCTACTCATGCAGAATGAGTTTGCTTCATCGATTATAGAAGAAATCCACAAACAGAGATTTTTGCTATCGTATTTGAAATATTCTTATACATTTGGAGAATCAATGGATTTCAGAATAAAAGTTTTCAATTTTAGAGTTCTTATTCTGTAAAAAACTTCTGCATATTTCATAGGTACCTTTTTTTATTCTTTTGGTAATAATTGAATAAAAGGCTTTAAAATACTATGAAATTCAAATTGTTCCATGCTATGAAAATGTAGCATAAAATCATTTTTTCCGATATTTTAATAATATTTCTTATTTCTACAATATGTCATCTATTTAATATCCCTGAAGTTTTGATTCAAAGTTTAAAATCTCTATCAATACAAAAACACCCAGAGTATTTTGCCTAAAGTAGCGGAAGTTTATGCCGGATAGACCGGAGTTCTATGAATTCATTTCTTTTCCCACCAACGCCAGAAGACAAAGTTTTATAACAAAATTCACTGTTACAATACGCATTTTTTCACTTATAGAGTACTAAGCTTTCCATTAAACTCAAGCCACTTAGAATGTGAATGCAGCAACAGTCCAGTGAATCATTGTTGTTGTTGTTTCATATGGCACTTGCCATGGACAAGCCTGCTGTAACGAAGACAGCGATTTTAAGCCGGTGGGGAAGAGCCTCTTGTTTTTATAGTAGTGCCAACTAAGGCCACGAGCACGACTTTGCTACTCACGCATCACTCATTCGCTTGCACATCCCCTTTGTACAGGGAGGCACGTTCACACATCTGACAGATAGAACAACGGAAGAAAAACCATGCCCAAACCGGGACTCGAACCCAGAACTCCCAGATCACGGACAAGACGCGCTACCTGTACGCCAAGACGCCGGACCCGTGAATCATTGAAGACGTTGCCGATAACGTGTCGAGTTAAAATAGAAGGTAATCTGCACTGATAGTTTATATGTTTTTATATATTGAACTGCGCGTTTCAAGAATTTTTAAGATAAAAAATAAGTTTGGATTTTAACATAAATTCTGTAATGCATAACTTAAATGCAGGAAACATAAACAAAACATTAACGTAAATCGTAGGTCTAATTCTTATGAAAATTGACTCAAACTGTTTTTATTTTTCACTGATAAATAAAGGTAACAGTAAAATAAGATAAAAGTCAAAACTTACAGTTTTTAATTTCTAAAAAAAAAAAAAAAAAGCCGAATAGTATGGAAGCCGTAGAGTCGCAAACCGGATACTCGGAAGTGTACTGCATATGATTCTACAAAATAGGAGAAATTTTTCATAGTTATATCAAGATAAGAATATAAAAAAATAGTGCATTGAATATTTTAAAATGTAGATAGCATCGTCAAATTTCAATCGTCAAAATATATTCAAAATTTCTATGTATCAGTAGTCCACAATAACAGTAAAAAATGATAATAATGGGCGAAAGAATAACGATATGGATAGTAAATATTTTCTTTCTAATGGTAATTGTTATTATTATTTACAATTATTGATAATTTGCCAATAAAGGAATGAGATACAAAAAATTCTGACTGATTTCCATATTTCTTAGTCTACCTGGAAGTACCCTTGAGAATTAAGACATTTCATAAAAGAAGTTAAACGTAACCCGTTTAGGGAAAGTACCTGCAGAGACTCAATGCAACAAAGAAATGAAATTTGATCTCACATCACAAAACAAAATATTATTGCCAATGGGAATTCAGAATTGCTACTAAAAGATTAGCCTTGTTTAACATTGCTTCTCTTATTAATTATCAAATAAGATCATTTTTAGTCACTTAAGCGAAGCAATAACGTCACAAACTGCTTACTAGTAATATTACATGTATTCGTTCAAGAGATTTTATCATCAACCTCAGAGCTGCTTCCTCGTCTTTATAAATGCGCCAGTTCCGATCAAGGTTTTCCCCATCAACTGTAAACTAATTATAATATCTAGAAAATAAGAAAAAGTTCTTGATCTTCGAAATACGGTAACCACTATGCACCTTTTTTTCTTTTTTTTTTTTTTCGTTTCCCATGTTGCGAACATGCGATATAAATCGAGAATGGAATTTTTAATCCTTCTGGGCTGATAAATGAAACCAGTGTCGCATTTAAACTTTTCCTCCTCTTTGTTTCCAAAAAAAAAAAAAAAACAATTTCCATCTGGTTTTGGTGCCAGCACCACCCAGCCCATCAAGGTCAACAAAATAAACAGATATACTTGCTGCTGTGTTTGCGGAAATCCTAGCATTCTAAGTTCTGAAAAGCATTGCTGCAGGCAGTTCGGCAATGCCATTCTTTTTTTTTCAATACATTACCGGACGTGTGAAACTTGTAGCTTATCTTTTTTTTAAAATCAGTTATTAATCATATTATTTAATGCATGTGCAGAAATTAAATTTATGCTAATTTTAACTTTTATAGTAGCTATAGCAGCATTTTTTAAAGGATTGGGGTATAAGGTTAGGTTATAGAACAAATGTTTTAAATACAGAAGCCTTACCTTGCAAGTTTTAAAAGAAAAATGACTTAAAAGTAATTGTGTGTTTAATCTATACGAGTAAAAGAAAGTAATTATTTATTAAACCATTCCAACTTGTTTATGCCTGTCAAGAACTGAATGTAAAACATTCAGTTATTTTGTCAGTTTCAGTTGCCCTTGTATTACTTAAATGGATTATTTCCACCATCTCTGAATATTTCATTAAAATCATTGAAAATTAGTTTGAATCTGTTAAGATGATTTATGACGAAGAGCGAAAACGAACGTTTTTTTTTTTTTTTTTTTTTCCACGAAGTGTTTCAACTCAACGGTTCTTAGCTACAGAATTTTAAACATAAGAATACAACTGATAACGAAATGGAAACCCTCTGTAAGACCTGGTTCTATAACATGTTAACAAAGTTAAGTATTCATATAAAAATGAAAAAATAAAAGGAAGTAAGGCTCATATTGACATAATGAGATTACCGGCAAAATTTCAGTCTCAGAGTCACTTTGGCGCAGGACATTATGACACAAACACTGACAGTAATACATTAATTTCTAAAAAATTTTTGAATAACTTGATTTCTATGTTAAAGACAATTTTTTTACTGAAAATAAGTTATAAGATTTTCATATTATCTTTACTGTGTGTTATTTGCCATGAAAGTTAATTTTACAAATTTTAGGAAGGAATTTACTGGAGATGGATTTGAGAATCTTGCTGAATTTTAAGTTTTGTATTTTATGGTTTTAAAGCTCCCAAAACCGACAGCAATACATAGGTGATGCTATTCTAATTTTTAAGGATATTGTCTTAAATAACCTGATTTCTATGTTAAAAACAATTTTTTTTCTTCTAAAAATAGGCGTGCTAGATATAAGATTTTTATATTATTTTTACAATGCTTTATTTCTAAGGGATATTAGTTTAAAAAATTTTATCGGTGATTTTAGAGGAGCTGATATTGTGAAACATGACAAATCTTAACTTTTGCATTTAAAGACACAAAACAAACAACAATACATAGTAATCAATCTATAATAATTTCTAAAAAAGTTTTTTTAATAACCTGATTTCTATGTTAAAGGCAACTTTTTTTCTAAAAAATTAATGTGTTAGATATACGATTTACATATTATTTTTACAATGCATTATTTCCCATGGAAATTAATTTTACAAAATTTAGCTACGGCTTTACTGAAACTGGATTTGAGAAACATGTTGAATCCTAATTTTTGCATTTTTTGCATTTAAAGAAACATTTACAAAGAAAAAAAAGGGTTTAATTTAACTGAATAAATTTGATTAGAACAAGAAACTTTGTTCTGATTCCCACCCTTTCCAACTGATGAAACTATTCGTGACTTGATCACAATAGACTACAATAGATTGTTTTCTTGGAAAACAGTTGGTGTTTATAGTTATTTTTTTTGCACCTTTTCTAGGCCTCAAATTTTCATCAAGAGGCTTATTTTTTTCCAATTCATTCTTTCAAGATGTAATTTGGTTAAATGTTCGGTAATAAAACTTAGTATTTCAGAATAAATAACAATTTTAAAGTAAGGTTTTAATGAAAGAATTAGATAGTTTTTAATCTCTATCTTCTTGGAATTATGAAACAATAAGTATAAAAGACAAACACATTAAAGTTCTGAAAATATATTAATTGTATAGCGTTTATACATTTTCTTTTCTTTTCTTTCTTTCTTTCCTTTTCTTTGGATAAAAGAAGTAAATAAAGTATAGAAACGAAAGTTTATAATTGGATTATACAAGAATTAAAGTACTAAATATAAACTTTATGTCATTTTATTCAGCCAGAAAAACACAGATGAAGGAAACCCTTCCATAGCCAAAGAAGTAATTTAATTCAAAATTTTTTAATCAAGCAAATCAAATGTGATTTAACAAATTGCGCGTTAACCAAAAAATGTTTAAAACTCCGATAATATTATAAATATTTACATAAAAAAACCGATTTAAAAAATTTAGTTTGGTTGCCGCACATTTTTTGAGACTCCCTTTATTGGACAATTTCATAAAAATATAGATTTCAAGTATTATCTTTATACAAACTGAGAAACTTTTACAGGCAATTATATTATCACCTTTTGATATGTTATCCCTTTTCCATAACCAAAGAAGTTATTTAATTAAAAAAATTCCATTAAAGCGAATCAAATGTGTATTTAACTAACTTTTGCCAAAATGTTTAAAAATCAGAAAACATTTTAAATGTTTATAGACCAAATTCTAAACAATTAACAATTTATTTGGTTGTCGTAATTTTTTTGAGACTGCCTTTATTGGACAATTTCAGTAACAAATTGATTACAAGTATTTTTTTGTACAAACTGAGAAACATTTGCATGCTATTATGTTATCAACTTTTGATGTGCTATCCATTTTATTCACTTGATGTGCAAACTGTCTTAAAACTTGACAGAAAAACAATTGTAAAATTATAAAAAAATAGCCGTCACTTATGAAATCAACGAAGTATGAAAGTGAAAGAAGAATTGAAATCGAAAATAAGCAACATATTTTTATCGAAAACACATGCAATAAAGATGATTAAGATAATACATTATTTAGGCATCATTGATAGATTATAGAATGAAAATATCATCTGAAATATCGTGTATTATGTCAACAGAAACTGCTTAGTTTATGTTTTTTACATTTCACTTTCACTATTCTAGAGACAAAAATCTTCATTTAGTATTTCTATTTCAGCATAATTCTAGAATGGAATCTTTCTTAACCATCAGACATCGAAAATGGGGCAGATAATTCTTGGAATAAATGAATACAAAAAAAAAATCAAGAATTTGCTTGTTAATGTTTTTTATGCCATCTGCTGATATTGTAGCACACGAAAGCCATGTTTTTCTACGTATAAATCACAATTTAGTAGTTATTTGAATTCGAATAACTTTAATTTAAAACTGTAAATTAATTAGATGCCGAAACTTTCTTAAAAACTGACAGAATGGTGATTACAAAATTATTTAAAATATCCATCACATATGAAATAAGCGAAGTATAAAAGGGAATGAAAGTACGAATTTGAAATTAAGAAGCTTAATCGAAAACACATGTAATAAATATGATTAACATAATACATTATTTGGGCATAACTGATAGTCACAGAATGAAAATATCATAAACTGAAAAACTTTCTATTATGTCAATAGAAACTTAGGATATGCATAAAGTAAGTAGCGTACTTTTTAACTTTTTTCTCTCTCATCATTTTAGATATAAAGCGGAATCGCATTGGAGCTTGTTATTTTCTTCATAAATATAAAGCCTCCATTTATTATTTCTATTTTAGCAAAATTCTAGAATAGAATCTTTCTTAACCAACAGTCGTCGATACTGTTTATACGATTTAGTTTTGTGGTAACGAGGTGATTGGCTGTAGTTAAAAAAATGTCTTCAGTAATGGGACAGATAATTTTCGGAATAAACGAATACGAAAAAATGATTAAAAGTTGTCTTGTTCATGTCGTTTGATGCCATCTGCAGGTAATATAGCATACGAAAAAAGTTAGTCATGTTTTTCTCCATATAGGTCGCAATTAAATAAATAGTTATTTTAATTCAAATAGTTTCAACTCAAAAGTGCAAGTTAATTAAAGCTTAGACTGTTTATTGTACAACAGCTGATA
>JAPMOR010102487.1:0-26145 GCA_026543865.1 Argiope aurantia | reverse complement strand
GACAACATGTGTCTTCAAGTCATTTCACCCAGACCACAATCTTCACTATCAAATGAATTATTTTGTAATCGACGCGACGATAATTTATTTTTAGGTATCATTCAGTTAGGGAAATGAAAACAATTTTTTCCAAAATGATATGCTTAAAACAAGTATTTTATATATTAGAATAGGACAGTATTTATAGAAATATTAGCAAATATTCTGATGAAGATCAATAAGAATGAACAACAAATACTAACCGGTAAACAAAACGAAATCAAAAACATAAAGTAATTTTGAATATCGATTTATTGTACCGCGATTTATTGTTAGCTGCCAAGCTAAAACAGAAAGATAAGTTCCCCCCTCCCCCCTTTTTTTTAATGCGAGGACATTTGTGTGTGAAAATGCGAATTGTGAATAAAATTGTGGGTTCAATCTGAATTAATATTTTTTGTTTTTCATTTTATTTAGTGATTAAACAAAAGGATAGCCACCAAATTTCTGATAACCGCTATTATTTTTTTGTAATTTTATCATTGTCAGTTTCAGAAAACAGTTTATTCCAAAATGACATGCTTAAAACAAGTATTTTTATATATTAGAACATGACAGTATTTACAGAAATATTAACAAAAATTATGTATGAAGATGAAAGCGAATGAAGAGCAACAAAAATAAGCACTAAACGTTAACGAAATCGAAAACACAACTTAATTTTGAATATCAATTTATTGTATCACGATTCATCATAAACTATTTATTATTCATGATCATGATTTTGATAGATCAATATTTTTCGGAACTGGCATCGAAAAAAATCGATTTTTATGGATAAATCGGAAAATCGGCACAGCCCTATTAGAATATTTTAAGTGAAATTAATAGTAAATAAAAATAATTTTTTAAATATTATTTTTCAACATTTACTTAAATTATTTTTCTCCTTAGTATATTTATGTTTAAGGCTACAATTTTAATGGGACTGTTGATATGTGAAATTTATCAACGTTCAATTTTGTATTTAAACCTTTTTTTAGACTCTTTGCAAGTAATATTATTAGTCATCTTTCGCGACCAGCTGGTTCACCAGTGAAATCGATTATATATATATATTCATAATTCTGCCAAATTCTCAGATAGAATTCTGAAACAAACTAATCATTAAAACATAGAAATACTATTTTATATAATTTTTTTTCTTTGCTGTCATTGCCCTTTTCTTATTAACTGGGCTTAAAAATTTTTATTACTAGATAGTTGTCAATGCAGCCCTTGGTTATGACACATTTTTGGTGATGCGCCATGGTTATAGACTGCAAGGCGATAAAGGCTGTGGGGATCAGCCTATTTCTACACTAGAAGATGGAAATGATCTTGGTTGCTACTTCTGTAATGATGTTGTTGCACCTGGAAATGTAAGTAAATGTTACTTGTTTTTATATTTATTTAAGATGCAAGGTTAAATCTGTTTTTAAATATATAAAAATTTACAATCCTGTTGTTTCTGAAATGAAACTTGTTAGTGAAGGCTGGGGAAAATATTTGATAGAAACTTTGATGATAAATGAAGAGAAGAAAGTATAGATCAAGAGATAGAGATATAAGAGTATTGTATGCAAACCAGTTCATTGTATTATAGTTGCCTTAACAACAAGTGAGAAAGATATAAAAAGCATTAACATTTAGGTCTCAGTTTGATAAGAGAATGTTGAATTATGTAATCTTAATATGATTTTATATACAAATTTGTATTGTTCATTTTTATATGTTTGCTGAATAATTTAAAATCTGAAAAAAAATTATGAAATAAAATTGATTAAAATATTAATTGAAAAAATTAGATAAGTTTGTGACAATAAGAAGAAAGCAAAATAAATAACCTAAAAATTATTGACTACGCACTAGGTGAGTGCATTGCATATTATCCATGCAATAAGATTACTGAGATATTTTATTTTAGCGATAAAAAACAAACAAGAAATATGTATTGTTATAGCTGATAGTATCTATTGTGGTAGTTCAATTTTAGTACAATAACTTCAGAGTTTTTCTTCTAGAGTGAGGAACACATCATTGTTAATTTTCAAATAATTTTAATCTGGCTACATTTTATGAAATGTTCTTTCATCTGACAGAACAAATCCTGAAAAAAATTTGGTTCTATATGACATTTGAAGTATTTAATTTAGTTTGTGAATTTTATTGAAATATGAATTATTCTATTGAAAGAAATATATCTTAATGCCATTTTTTCATTATCTTAAAAGAAAATTTTTTAGCTTTTATATCTAAATTGCATTTTGTTATAAGGTTTTTATATTTAGGCTTATAATTATGTTAGATTTATAATTATATTAAAACGCATTAATTTTAGCTTTTTTATTATTTTTTTTATTTAAACATAACAAAATCTGTATGATATTTAGATTTTTTAGAACTTGTTTATGCTGATCATAAAGTCTTAAACTTAAAAGCATGTAATTTACATTCAACATATTTCTATTAGTTTTTTTAAAAATAAAATAATAATAAAGATTTCAGATAAAGATTTTTGTTATTAAATTTAACATTTTTATCTTTGTTTTTAAATTTCAGTAATCATTTCTGAAATAATTAATTTTGGAATTTAAAGTACTTTTTGAAATAATCTAACTGAAATTTAATGAAATTACTATATTTTTCAACTGATTCTTGAAAAACTCATCATTTTTTTGGATTTTGATCATCATTTTCCTTCTCTAGTCTCTAGCTGACAGAACATTAGATCAACAATGTACAGTTACTAGGCCAGGGGTATCTTATATAGCTGCTGGCATTGCTGTAGAGCTTGCAGTGTCCATTCTTCAGCATCCCAAGAAGTAACTCTCTTTCATCATTCTAATAGCATTACCTTGCTTTACACAAATTTTCAATGTGTGACAGTTTAGTTTCTCAGTTTCACTCTGATTTTTAAAATGTAATGCATTTGTGGTCCATGCAGTAAAACATTACATGTTTTTAAAAATCAATACATATTTCATCATAGTTTTTATTCTTGTTGTTAAATCTAGAATTAAAAATATCTTCAGAAAGATTTTTAAAAGCTTTTTAAAAATATTTCATTCAACAATCAATGAAATTTAAAAAAAAATAATTAAGATTATTGTTGTGATGGATTTTCTTGAACAATTTGTCATGGTCACAGAATGTTATGGAACATAACAATATAAACTTATTAGATAATGTTTTAATAAAAATGTAATGTTCTAAACTATTTTTATAAATATCCGATAGTGTGGTGTTCAATTTGATATATTCTCTTCCTTTAAGATTGATATTAGCTGCTATCAAATCAAAATAATATATACTATATTAAAAGACCTGAAATTTTTTAATACTTTTTTTATACTAAGAGTGATTATTGATATTGATTTTGAAAACTAAATCATCTGATACCAAAATGCAATTTTATGTTTTAGTCATGATTTATTTAAGGAGACCTCATTAATAATGTTTTTATTCTTTTCCACCTAATTGTA
The DNA here is from genome assembly GCA_026543865.1 of Argiope aurantia. Taxonomy (NCBI): domain Eukaryota; kingdom Metazoa; phylum Arthropoda; class Arachnida; order Araneae; family Araneidae; genus Argiope; species Argiope aurantia. The sequence goes on along the minus strand of JAPMOR010102487.1, from coordinate 22,642 downwards.
TAATATTCACCCATTATAAAATCTATATATAGACTAGGAAATTTATACTATTGGTGTATTTTGATTGTTATTTAATACTGTATTGTCATTGAATGCTATAAACTCACTAATATTTTTATGTGAATGTAATTTTCTAAAATAAACTATTCTTTGAAATAACTTGACTTTTACAATTTTGAATAATTTGCTTTAAAACTTGTAGAGCTCTGGCTCCTGCGACTATTTCTGATCCTAGTACTTTGAGATTGAACACTGAATTCTGCACTCCTCTTGGTATTGTTCCACATCAGATTCGGGGTTATTTGGATAGATTTCAAAATAGACTCCTGATCAGTAAATCATTTAAACAGTGTACTGCATGCTCCCCATTGGTAAGTCTAGAATTTTTTTTTCCATATAAAATTCTGTCTGAGTGGTGTATAGTCTCTTATCTATTTATTAAAAGGCATGCCAGGAAATCTTGTTTTGAAAAATAAGAGAGGGTGAGAAAGATTCATTAATAATTCATCATCATTTGTAGAATCATTTTGTGAGTTATTTTTGAAATTATTTAGCTATCTATAGTTAATTTTTAATTATATTTATTTGTTGATCTTTTATTTTGAATGAATAAATGCAACTATACATCTGACTTTTTAACCTTGGGATTTTTTTTTTTTTTTTGCTATTTACAGCAATTGCATTATTTTAAACAAGTTTATTATAATTTTTGGCTATTTAAAAGTTGAGATCTAAAGTGCAAGTTACTAGTTACTAGGATTGAGTGATGCCAAGTTTGTATATCATTGATTTTTTTGTTTTGTTTTTGTAAACTTTGTGATTGTGAAATTTTTACTGGATAACATTTGTAGTTGTTTGAAAGCTTTTGTTGTCAATACATGCAAGGTTATGCATCAAATGACACTGCCGAATTAAAAAAAACTATATATAATTAATCTATATAAAATTTTGTCTTGTAAATATACTATATGTGAGTTCTGTGAGTAATTACTATAGATAAGTTCTTTTGCGTAACTCCAAAGACATGCCTTTTTTTGCAATTAAAAAGGGGGCATTGTTTAATTTCGATTACAAAAGAGCACCAGACTTTGCCAAATCTTATAATAAGAAAGCCATCTTTTGAATGAGTTTTGAAATATTTATAAAAATTGTTCGTGATGTCAAGCATGGTTCCATTTGATAGGAGAATCGCTTAGTTCCAAATTGTAAACAGATTGATGGCTACTTTTCATAAATATCTTGACTGTTTTGGCAATCTACATCCTAATGATATTTTGTAAACTATCAAAATAAAATTGTAATCACCCTGGTTCAATCAGATTGTAAATTAAGATTGAGAGTTCAAAAATTGTTTTATTTGTTAATATTTATGAATGCTATTTGAAAGTTTTTTTATTTTTCTTTTATGTTTATTAAACTAACAAATACTTTGCTTTAATTAAAGTAAATAAACTTATGGTATTTTTAATAGGGGGAATGCTGTTCTCAAAATAATAGTGGCTTCCCTGGCTAATCTAATTCTTTTCTTTTTGGGAACAGGTTTTAGATGAATACAAGAAACATGGATTTGATTTTGTTCTGAAAGTCATGAATACATCTGGTTATCTTGAAGAAATCACAGGTCTGAACAAACTCATGGAGAATGTTAACGAAGATGAGGTAATATTGCGTTATATCTGAAATCTCTGCCCTTTCTTTAATGCCTTCATATATTATAAATTTTATAAATGATTGTAAAAATAATATTATTTAGGAAATTTCAATGAAAATAGTTAATGGTGTTTATACAAACAAAATGTTTATACAAATATACAAAATTTATTTTGAAGGAGAAGTCAATTCATATGTATCAAAATCAATGAAGTTTAATAAGTCTTAAAAATAATTAAACTATTGTTAATTCAAGTTTTTATTCACTCTTTTCAAATTCATGGAACCATCTAATTTATTGATGGAAGAGAGATGATGAAGAGTTTCTTGATTCTAAAATTTGAATTATGGTGATTTTTTTTTTATAATGCTTCTGGAATTTTAGAAACATATTTGGTATCCACATTGAATTTTTTTTTTTCCACAAATGTACATATGTATATTTTCCAAGTCAAATTTAATTCAGATGGAATTGATTTCAAAATGTCTGCTGGAATTATTGTTGGTGATTAGTAATAAAAATAAATCCTATAGGGAGTTTTTTTTTTTTTTTTTTTTCTGCATGTACGTAAATATATTTTTTTATCAGTTAGTGAATTTGGTGGGTTTTTTTCTACTTATGTATAAGCAATTTTCCTTGTTATATGAGACAATAAACCTAGGAATGAGATAGGATTTTATTTGAAAAACCATTACATTGCGGTCAATTGAATAAAACTTTTTTATTTCAAAAACCATTATATTGAGATCAATTGAATGAAACTTTGCTTTTGACATCAGATTTAATTTTCCTTTTCTGATTCTACTGGTTGTGATGCTAATTCTCAATATATTTAGTGTTAATTTGAAAATATAGAGAAGGATTTATCTTCATATTTGCATTGTTTGCTATTTCTCTGTGTTATTGTGGAATTTCAGACAAAATTTTGATTATGATTACTAATGTATATTCTGTTTTCATTTATCTTTTGTTTTTGTTTTATCCCTTATTCATTGATCTGGATTATTTTCCTTGATAATCTTAATAATTTTATAAGTATAATCGTCTCTATGTGTAAATATAATAATAATAATAATATAAGCTTTAAAGTTTAATTTTTTTCTTTACAACTCTTTGAAATTATTGAAAAACTGCCCTTAGAAATTTCTATCATGGAGTTGTCTAGAATATAGAGTGATGTTTTTGTCGATAAGTGTTTTATCTGTTTCAAATGTGATTAAAAAAAAACTTCAAATAGCACAATCAAATAAATAAAAGCGTCAATTGACTTTTAAATTATTTTTGAATTTCAGCAATTTTTTTTATATGATTTTGTATTTAAATTTGGTTTGTAGTTAATGCTTGGATAGTAAGTGATCTGTAAAGAAATGTTTTCAAACATTTTATATCTATTTTTAATTATGAATTAATGGATATGTTAATTTTTTCCCAATAACTTTGGAGTGTATTATTGTTATCCATTCTAAAATTTAGTTTTGTCAATGACAATAATTTTATTTCTCTATAATTTTTTATCTGATTTTTTTATAAAATATTTTTGTAACCCTAATTTTTATTGTTTTTCTTCCTGAATTCATACCCAAATTGTGATGACATTAAAATGCATTTCTGTGTATACTGCTGTAATTAAAAGTTAATTTAAAAATAATATAAAACTAAAAACAAACAAACTTGGAAAAATTAAATATATCATAAAGAGAAATTTTTTAACAGTTTTAATAAGACAAAAAATGATTTTTTTGGCACTATTTTTTTTTTTTATCTTTGTGCCATTTTTTTCTTTGAATTACATGATGTAAAATTTTTTACTAGAATGCAGTGAGTATTGCAATCAATGAAAAAACAGGTGAATCAAGTCTAAAATCTTATAATTTTATGGTATTTCAAATTAAAAATTCATATCTTCACAATTTTTTCCCCTCTTTTTTGAAAGTTATCCTCATTGTTTTCTTCTTTTCTTCTCATTCTTTTTTTTAAAATCTTATTCTGAAAGAATGAAAAATGAATGGTTGTAAAATTTATATGCACAATAGAAGGAGAAAAATATGAAAAGTCAATATTTAAAATAAGCCGCAATATTTCTGTTATTTTTTAAATTTCAACTCGTGAATAATGAGCAAATGCTCCCTGTTGATATATTTAAACCATTCTAAAAATATCCCCCCTTTTTGTATATCCTCTTTTAAAAGTGAATTTAATTTGAATGGTAGTTATTTGGACAAAACTTAAATATAGAAAAAGGTATCTCTGGATTTGGATCAGAATGTTTACCATTATTGTTCTGTTAATTCAAATAAATGTATTATTCCTAAATTCAATTTAACACTTTTTTTAAAAAATCAAATCATATATTAATATGAATAATGTGAAGTTACCAGAAATTCTATAGCTAAGAAAAGTGATATTTTCATAATTCGTTTTTTACTATTTTCTTCAAGATAACTTTTCAAAAGAATAATTCTTAAATTTGAATATTATTTTAACTTAAGGATCTTATATTTATTTTTAGGTCCTTGTTTGCAGTGATGATGATGACTTTTAATGCCATATCGTAACCTAGTGATACTTAATTCAGCCTTATGAATTGATAACAATCAGATGGAAAAAGAAATGCTCAGAAGATGATCAACAGATATTTTATGCACAAAACTGTTTTTTTATTTCACTGCTACTGTAATGCAATATGATTATAAGAATGCAAATTCTTTTCTGATTTGCAATTTTTACAGACTGTGGCACAATAGCAATTGATTGCCAGCAGTATTATGATACACCTGTATTATATTTATTTAATATATATTTTATATCTTCTGCTATGCTTTTTGCAAAGCAGCCAATTTATATAAAAGTGATTAAAGATGGCTTTTATTAGCTTAATTAATTTTGTCATATGTTTCGATTTTCTTTATTTGTAATTTTATGTATGTTTTCATTGTAAGGGAAAAGATATTTGCAATGACAAGAGATGTGGAATAGTTGCAAATGATGAACAAAATGTTGCAGAAGTAAATGCTGAGGAACTCCCCCCTCCCATCCCAATTTTCTTGTTTTTGTTGCTTTAAATATTCTTGGTATACCTTATGTGTGTCTTTGAGAACTAGCATAGCTTCCAAAGATGAGAATATTAAAATATTTAATTGTAAGTTAATGTTCCTAACAGTATTATTTGAAACAGTTTGTGGGTCATAGTGATCAAACAAAATGCACAAAATAAGTAATAAATATTTGTAAGTACGAAACAGAAAACAATATAAAGCACTTGAAGAAAGTATTGATGTCTTCTCTTTACCCCGATCATCTTGACATGGCTGGGAACTTTAAAAGATTGTGATTTTTTTGTATGATTAACAGGAATATGATTATTAATAGTGTAGTGCTTTAGGTAGTCATGTGTAACAAAAAAAGAAGCAAATATATTAACTGCTAGTTAGCAATATGTTTTGTTTTAGATCTTATGAGTTACAGAATGTCGAACTACATACATGACCATCATCTAACAAACAATAAAATGGCGGCAATGACTTCACTTTGTGAGTTTTTAGTATGGAGCGTTAACTGTATCCATATGGTGGTGAAGTTTGAGTAATCGGAACATAAAGTAAGTAAATCTTCAATTTGTGCTGGTCTCCCTTACTTATTCAGAAAGATTTTTCAAAAACCGAATTAAAATTTTACTGAATTAAAAATTAATCAAAATATTGACATTTTTCCTCTTTAACTTCATAGCATATTATCACTTAAAAATCATTTTTACATTTTTTTAATTTAAAAAATTTAACTTTTAGTGACACCAATTTTATTTCTTTAGAGTTTTTTTAGTTTAATTTCAATAAGTTTTCCCAAATTAATTTTAAACAAAACTTTGTAGCAATTCTTTTTCTTTATAATTGTATGCAATAGAACCATAAGTTTATAAATAATCAGTGTGAATATTTTAACATCTCTTTTTCTATCTTGCCAAAAATAAATATTACACGTTTTATTTTATTATTAACCAATGCTTTATCATATTGCAAAACATTAATATTTTATTTAAATGATAAAAAATAATTTCTGGTTGTTTGTAATCTATTGGTTAATTGATTTCTGGGAATCGTTAAACCAACACCATTTCTGTACCCATTAAGGAAGCGAAAACTATACGCAATTCCGGAAGTTTCTCATTTCTATATCTGAGGTGGTCCTCAGGAGAGATATAAAGAAACATAAGCGAAGTGTTTTAATCTGCTTTTTAGTCATTAGTCAACTCACGATAAGCATTTTTTATGTTTAGCAATTGGAAAAAGAATTCTTCAAAGTCGATTTTTAATGTTAAATATAGTATTGTAATGAGTATTTATGAAATTCATGTGCTATTTAAAATAGATGTAATTTTTTTGCATACACATAATGAAAAATATCCCGCAAAAAGGGTTCGAAAGCTTGTTAAATCTTGTGAACACCCCCCTTTAAATTCCATTTTTATTATTGGATGAAAGAAAATACTTTGAATTCTACCTAATAACCAGTGGGAGTGGTATCCCCTAAACGTTCTCGCATACACTGTAATAAACTTGTAATGCCCAAGAACGGCTTACATGGCGTTGGCGTATAATAGTTACGAAATACTGACTTTTGACGTGAATTTAGTATTTTTACTGAATATATCGTGTCTACCTTAGCGAGTTATTTGGGGATGAATCCCTGGCATGCTTTAATAGTATGCAAAAGTCAAATTTGTATTTTAGACACGTTTTTCTCAATCGATTAAACAAAAATTTGACACAGAACTATACTTGTAGTCACAAAATCATTTATCAAACTTGATACATTTAAGTGATTGCTTAAATATATCAATTTTGAAGGTATGGCATTTTTATGCTTCTGAAAGTACAGATCGACAGATTGTCAACTCCTCTTTGGGTTTGGCTCAACATTTCATAGGCATCTACACTATAGGTGATGACTATGTGTATTGAATTTTATCCATCTAGCTCTCTCCGTTTTGTAATTATCGTGTTAATTTATATTCGAGGGCTGGGATAGCCTGGTTGGTAGGGCGTTGGATTCACATCCTTGCGTTGCGAGCTCGAACCCCGCCGACCGAAGACTGTCCGTTTGTGTGGTGGCTTGCGCATGTATCAATCTGTTGTGCTCACAAAATACTACATGTCGAGAGTAATATCACTGGGGGTACTGGATCAGGGGTGATCGTTCTCTGATTCAGGTATAAATTACGATCTGTGGTTGAGTGAATGAAAGGCATGAATGAAGTCCGCCCCGTAAAAAGGGTTGTGACGTGTGTGTAGTAAGTCGTATTCTTGGTCCTTGATGACGCTGCTGAAAAACCAGAGACGCATCCTTTGCTTAAAATCACTGATTTCTATAGTCAGTGGCCTTGTCTATGACAAGTGCCATTAGAGACAACAAATTATATTCGAACAGACGGAGTTTCTCTGAGCAGATTTTATTCAAAAATTTGTTTCTGAAAATTTGGTGGAAGGTCTTATACCAAATTTCAACAGTTCTGGCTCAAAGCGTTTTTTTGGTTATTTTTGTCACAGACATCGAACATTTTCCAAAAATGCCCATCTGGTTTTTCGAAATCCAGGAGACTTGGAAATCAGACCACTAAAACGCGGAGATTCGTCAACATCTCGAGTTCGAATATTTTGACGATTACTATACTTTTTCTATACTACGTATACGATAAAATAAAAATAAAAAAATGCTTGTTTCAGGGATATTATATGCAAAATATGTGCAAACATTTACACAATTATCGAATCATGGGTGAACCGCATGTTTATGCTAAGGATCATGTGAATATGAGTAAGCTTTCGATTTAATAAGCTAAGAACAGTTGAACAGTTAAACTTTGTTAAAAAATTGGAAAAATCTGAAACGATTTTGGGGTTGAACAAAGGAGCAAGAGACAGGATTACTCCATCTTAAACCTACCAAATGGTCACGTTCAGAAAATTAATCATAAAAAAAAAAAACTGAATCTATGATTTCAAATTTCAAGTTATCACATGAGAACATTATTATTTTTTAAGTTAAATTTTCATTTTCAATTTTTTCTAGCTGGCAAACACAGTTTTGGAGCTGGACCGATTTTGAAATGAAATAACAGTTATGATGCCATAGTTCTACGTCAACTTTTTAAAAACGCATCTGCTGTCAAAGAAGCATACATAATAATAATTCGATACTGGTAAAAGCAGGTGAAAAAAATATATGCGATTAAAAGATGATGATGATGAAAATTGCCATCATTGCCTACGCGATTTCGAGCTTCAAAACAACATCATGTTCTCACATGATAAAAAGAAGCAAGAGACAGGATTACTCCATCTGAAATCTACCAAATGGTCACTTTAGAAAATTAATCGTAAAATTATTGTGATAATTCAGTATCTTAGCATGTGATTAAACCACAAGGCAGACAGAGGAGGGGAAAAAAAAAAAAAAAAGACACTTTTCGCGAAAACTCGCGAAGTAATCCCATCTATGGATCCTGTTCTTGATCTCTTTGCATGACAAAAACAAAGTATATGTAATTTTATATTTAAATACACACCTTGAAATAAATCATATGGCATTTCATCTTATCTGTTATTTATCTGAGATATCATAATTTATGCACAAAGAATTGAAGTTTTGTTTTAATAATTTAATTTTTTTATCTTTAGGTTATAAATATTGTAAAATTTTCAATCAATTTTTTGCGAATTCGTTGCCAAATGATGCCACATAATCTTAAAATATGCTCTAATAAATGCTGCACCAAAAATTAGTTAAATCGATCGATTGACTGGTAATTAAGATGAAATATTAAAATGTAACATTTTTAACTAGAGCACATAAATGTACAAAGTTTGAAATCAGTCAAAAATTGATCGAAAAATTCCATTTTTGCGCACAATGAAGTCAAGTTAAATTAAAATGCGTAAAAAAATAAATAAAAAAATTCCCTATTATCAATAATTTTCTTCCCTGAACTTTAAAAAAACTATCGATGATTAATTTACGCAATATTGAGCTTAGCTTTCAATGTTTCTTTCTTTCTTTTTTTCCCCCCTTTTATTAATTTGAACTGAAATTCGACTCTTCCGTTTTGGAAAAAAATTATTCACATTCTATAAATTTCTTAAATTTTTCAGGTTAAAAGTAAAACACTGGTGCTTAGATGATTGGGCTCGGGTGAACATCGTTGTTTATTTCTAGAAATACAGGTGATGTAAAAAAAAATAATATATATATATATTTTAATGTTTTGTAAATACAAATAAAAGTTAGAAATAAAAATTTCTAAAACTATTGTGATACGAAAATTAATATATTCGTAATTTAAAAAAATAATGTATTCATAATTTAAAAAATAATAATTTCTTCTCGAATGCGTATTAATAAATAAGAATTACAAACAAAACCATGAGAGTCTTCTCTCCAAAATTTTCTCATATACTCCTGAATAAAGGTTTTTAAAATTGAAACCGGGAGACTAGATTTATCCGCTTGACAGAAGACGCCACTCTAAGTAACCATCAGACTTAACTTCAAAGTATTTATTTTTATTGATCAATAATTATTCTCCATTTTTGAAACTTATATTTCAATTTCAGGTTAGAAAAAATAATTCTCTACAATGAAAAAGCGCTTTAAACTCTATTTTTATCGTTGAAAAGCGATATTGTATTCATGCCAATGATACTTTCCTTTACCAATTACAGAGCGAAATCAATGCGCATTATTACTTCGTGTGTGCAATGGCAGAAATTAGTACCATTTGGATTTTATTTCTCCTCACACCGTTTTTCGCTGCATTTCTTCTCAATTTGAAAGCTCCAAGAGGAATGTTATCAGATTGTTGATGGATTTAGATACCGCTTACAAAATTATATAAATTAATGACTATATTCTATTATAATCTATACAGTTAAGGTTGCTATAGTTCCGAACTGTCTACGTACGAACCACTGGCCGTTACTGACAGTACAATTAATAGCATTCGAGGCACAATACGTTCCAAAAGATGAAATTATATAGATTTTTACAGTCTGTATCCATTAACTTCGGCCGGAAGACAGAGAAGAAGATATGAGATAAGTAAAAGAGGGAACAAAGGCCAGTTTCCAGAAATTATAGTTGAAATGTGTTTATTTGATGTCAATAAATAATTTGGTGTTATTCGCTTTTACATTAAAGAATATGTTTCAAAGAATTAACGTTTAAAAATTTTCTCGCACTTGCACATCTTTCGATGGCACACTTATGTCTAAAAATACCTTTTTATCTATTTTTTTAAAACCATTGTTCCCCAAATGGTTATTAAGAATTGGGCCTTACATCTATCCTACCTCAAACGCTCGCTTTGTATATATTTTGATGCGCAGAGCTAGATTAAGTCTTGTAAAAGTTCTTGGATAATGCAAGTTGAGATGTCCGCTTTTCCAGCTCCAGTTTTAAAATGCAGTTATTTAGTATAGATTTTATCTCTGTATTAATATTTTTTTTTATATAACAGATATTGCAAAAAAAAAGGAAACATTTAATTGTAGTTACCTTTAAATGAATTTTTTTGCATATAAATATATTTGAATTGAAGTTTAAAAATATTTTCAAACAAAATGGTAAAAAAAAAAATAATAATTTGAGAGCTTTTTTTAACTCAATCTAAATACTCCAGAAATAAAAGTTTATAAATACTGTTGATTTGTGAGTTAGATTAAAGGGAGGAGGAGATAAAAAGGGACCTCACCCTATTAGCACAAAATACCCAACAATATCGTTGCGATATCTTCCGGATATTGACCTGCATTAAGAATATCTTACAACATCGGGGAAATGTCGTGCAATATCTTGTCCTAATAGGGCCCTACTACTGAAGTGAATTCGAATAGTGATATGATAGTTTTAATTAGAATAAGTTTGATTACTCTTTCTTGGAAATCAAATGAAAGTACAAAAAGAATATACCACAAAAACTTTTTGAGTTCTATCTCCACCCTCCTTCCTTAAAATTCTAAATGGGGCTCTCATGCAGTTGCCTATTTAGTAATTCGGCCTTGCAAATACATCACTTGTCCGAAAACATTATGCTGGCATGTGATTAAAAAAAATCTCTCAATCCCTTTATCTTCATATTAGAATGTGCCTCGTGAGAATGAACGGCTAAATAAAGTGTGCCTACCATATTCTATATCATTCCGAAAGCTACAGATAGCAGGCATTTCTTTCAACTGGCAGCATGAAAGTTAACCAGTTCAAGAATTGAACCGCGAAAAAAATGTGTACACAAAAGACGTCAGATCATTTTTTTGTCGCATTCCTTTGAGGGTTTTTATCAGAGAAATATTTCGACCATTGCATACGAAGTCAGTTGTTGAAAAATTGGGAGATTAAACGGCAATTCCACCTTAATGTGATTCGTTATCTAACCCGTCTCAGCTGGCCTAAGGTCAAAGCCAAAAAAGGTCGGAATTTCGCCCTGGCAAATGAATTATGCAATCTAAATACGGCTCTCATCGGGATCTAAAAGTGCAACGCAATCGCGCTGCGAAAATGCTGACGACGGAAGGGGATGTAAACTGTGCGAAATGATAAAATTTTCTCCGGAGTGAGTGTTGAAGCTTAAGAATTTGTTTTGGTTTTCGATGGAATGCAGCCACCGAACCTTTCTTTCTTTTCTTTTCGATTTTTTTTTAAAACTTTTCTTCTGGATCGTTCGAAAATGCCAGCGCATATTTTTGGATAGCATCTCGTCACTGTTCGAGGCGTCACAGGTGCCCCCTGCATAAAGGTGGCGAACCTCCCCTAGCCGATAGTGATAAGATATGATTAAGAATTACGATAAGGGAGATAACTACTTCATTTTGTGGATACTTTAGAGAAATCATACGCAGCCGTAAAGTTTGAATCATTATATTTTTCTTCTTGTACAGAATGTCGAGACGGAACCTCCACCTTCCTAGCTAATACAATTTTAAATAATGTAAGCAAGAGTTTTTGTTTGTAGTTTTTAACGTATAAGCATATTATGCTAGTGAGTGCAAAATTCTCAAAAAGTTCATATATAATTTATAGTCGTTGCAACTTTGTAATGCCATTCAGGAAATCTTCGTATGAATTAAAAACACATGGAATTAGTCAAACAAATTATATATATACCAGGTGTCTCATATGAGTGGAGTGTTTATTTTCTTTTATATTGGCAACTAGATGCATACTTTCAATTACTAAATTTCATTTGATAAAGTGGCAATTATATAAAAACAATTTGCTTTTTGTAAAGGTCGATAATTTAAAAAAATGTAGTTTTTATTCAGCCTTGCAATGAAAAAATTATCGATTAGTAAAATATTTTCCTTACAAAATACTTATAAAAATATTTATCTTACAAGTCTATGCACAATGTTTCATATATCTATCAGCAAAATTTGCCGAGATATGTTTATTTTAAAATTTTTGGGGGCTTATCACAAATTTAGATGGGAACATTGATTCTATTCAAATTTCGATATTAAAATTTACTGTATCGAAATTTGTGAAATTGAGCATTTAAGATATCTTAGAGAAGTAGCGGAATATTTAAAAACAATTCTCTGTCGCAGTTGTGAGTGCGATATTAAACTTTCCAAAAAGAAAAAAAAAGATATCTCAGTAATGTGGGACGTTTTGAAAAGTTGTTGATTTATATTATATGTAATTACAGTACTAAACTAATTGAAGAAAAGTGCAGATGTCGCTTTCTGAGTTTTTAGCATCTTTCTAGAAAATGCGATTATAGAAAGTTTAGCAGTTGCAATTACAAGAATCATATTCATAAGTATAAGTCGTTATACTAGTATTACAAAAACTAACATTTTGGACCCATTTATTTTTCAAGTTACCCTCATACTGTATAATGAACAGTCAGTTCAGAAGCCATCATTCCAAAAATGACAGCATAGATAAATCTCCATCATAATTACTGGCATTCATTGATAATTCGTGGATTCTATGATCAGCTGCAATCAGATCACGAACAGCGTTTGGAGTTTTTTAATTCGATCCTATTTCAAGTAGACTCAAATCCTTTTTTTATTTAAAATTTGAATAAAAAAGAAGGTCGCTGTAATAGTGATGAAAGCATCAATTATCAAGATGATCACTTTTGAAATGAAAGACCGATTTTCATACAAGAGGTTTATTATCAATAATAATTTTCTAAACTTGATGTGATATAGTATTATTCCTGAAAAGACATCGAAAGACTTGTCAAAAGTCAGAGTGAAGCATTGAAAAACGCCCTAATTCAATAAATTTGGTGTTTTTATTTTTCAACAAATTTTACAGATGGAATCATGAAACTTGCATACTTACATATGAGTGTAAGAAGAGCATTTTAGTCATCGCAGTTTCACACAATAGGGTGGTACAAAAATTTAATTTTTATAACTTTGTATTAGCCTCTCTAGGAACCAAAGTGTTTTCATACAATTGAGTATCTTATTTCATGAAACTTTGCAATTAGAAGTTAAAAATATTATCTATTTATTTTATAAAAATATTATCTATTTATTTTATAAGTTGTTAAATTATTTATCTATCAAGGGTAAGTGGGTAATGTAAATTGCAAAGTAGTTCAAAATAAGACCATGTTAATAAAAAAAATTTCTCGTTAATTTTTAAAAGTTATGCTTTTTAAATATTAATGCTACTCCTCTAGATAAATTTAGTCTTTTAGGAAACTTTAATTTTTTTAGGCAGCAGCGTCATTACAAAAATAAATAAATAAAAACGCATACTTGCGTCTTTAAAATTGAGTGAGTTATACTTAATTGAAAATTGAAATAAAATTTACCAACATAGAAATAAAATTTCTGATATATTTCCTTTAAAACCCTCTCCACCATTTTAGGGCAGATTCACGATGCCGTCTGGTACTCTTAAGTTTAAAAAAAATAATATTCAGATTGCCATTTTTATTTGAAAAAAATTAAAATACAAAATAAATACATACAAATAATTTATGTATTAAATCAACCATAATTTTTCAAAACGACATTCTAACAAATTAACTCAAACGATTTATTTTCTTTCATTTAACCCTAATTTAACTGTTTAAAATATTTATGTTAAAATATTTTTTTTAACTATATAGTGAAATGCAGACGATTTCTTTTTAAATTTATTTATTTATTCTCGAAATTATTTCTTTTCAGTACAACTTAACTAAACTTTTCTTGTCAAAATAAAGATAGGAAATCATTGAGTAATATTTAGTTTTATATTGTTGAATTAAAAATTTCTCAAAACTGGTTGTGTATTATGGTATTTTTAACAAATGACGAGCTATTTGAATTAGCAATGATTTATTCTATTGCAATAAAAATAATGCAGAATCTTCTAAGAAATTTGGATGGCGATATTCAAATCTGCCTGAAATTTCACGCACATCTGTTTATCGGATGATGAGACGATTGAGAACTACTGGTTCATTTCATCAGAGACCTGGCCCTGAAAGAAATTGATTGTGCACCGAAGACGAAGAAACTGACATTATTGTGTATTTTTCTACCAAATCCCGGACAGGCATTCGAAATGCAAGTGAAATAAAGTAAGTGAAAGCTTTATTCAAGAGCATTTGGGATTTTTTTTTTGACACACTATAGATTTTTGATTTAAAAATGTCCATTCTCAATTTATATATGACCCCTATTTTCACCGAAGAAACGGCATTTAAAGTGATCCAAAAAATAGCGCAAGTCAATTTTTTTTTTTATCATAATTCATTTAATTTTAAAGATACAGTTATGCGGTTTTTCCGAATTTCTTGTTGGATGGAAAAGAAAAACGCTCTTTGACCGAACTTATCTAGATGAGTCGCATAAAAATTTAAAAAGAGTAACTTTTTAAAAATTAATTTTAATTTTTATCTTAATCTAGTCCATATTAACTTCATTCTAAAATGTTCTCTTATTTCCTGATCCAACTCTCACTCTTTATTTAATTAATTCTGCACGCGCTTTATAAAACTGCTAGCCTCAGCATTTTCTCACGCTCCGAGTAAAGTTATTGAAATTCCTAATGTTTACAACATTCTTTTAAGGGTATCTAAATTTCTTTTATGCGCGTGTCAAAGAAATCATAATCAAAATATCATAGTAAAATGACTGAAGGGGGGGGGGACAAGTCTAATTTTTGTTATTGCGAGATATTTAAAGGTTTGCATTTCAATAAATTGAAAAATATTGGTAAGTATTAATAGAAATATTTTTTTTGTATTTTGTGGTACCAAATAATGTAATTTTATAATCCAGTAGTGTTTACAGTTCTGACTAAAAAAATAAGAGTTTTATAATAACTAAATGGATTTGCCTCATTTTCAAAATTAATGAATTACTGTATACGTTCATTTAATTGGGAAATATTTCAGTTGCGTCAGCTTTTTTTTTAATAATAAAAACGAAATACTATTCAAAAATTTATAATTATTTACTTATTTGATAAAAAGTGAAACAAAACAAAGAATATTCTTGTAGCAAATATAACATAACAAAAAACAATTAAGTTTTATTAAGAATTTCAATGAATTTATACATTTTCAGTTTATACTTAGGTATAATTAAATTATATTTTATTCAAGATTTAACATTTTAAAATGTTTATGGTGAACAGGAGGTATATATGGTAATAAATCCATCATGCCCTTGCATTTTTCAGCTGTAATATATCTCCTTTTTTCATACATAAAAGAAAATTTTATATTTCTGAAATTACTTGGTCTTCCTCGTTGTGATGGCAAATCGATAATTTTAAATTCAAAATCTAGTTCTATCGAAGTTTTGTAGAACATTTTTATGGTTCATCCCTTGTAAATCTGATCCAGTATATAATAAACAATTCACAGTTTCTCCATCGGTATTTTTATTTCTTTTTAAAATCGTTTTCTTCAGAGGTTGAGTTACGCGTTTAAATATACGCGTTTCATTTCATGTATTAAACATTTATTATATTTTCGACAATTGCGTATTATTTTATAGTAATCCTGAGGAATATACAAGGAACTGTTCTTCCGGATTACCAGTTCTACCACTCCAAAATCACGATCGTTCGGTCAAATTGAATGTCCTGGCAACAAAAATTTGTGATCAATGATATTTATTTCATTGTCACTGGATTGAACAATCGGTATTGAAAGTAAACATATTATTATCGAAACACAAAATTAAGATATACTTTTTATTATTTATGAAATGCTGTACAACCGCCGATTTTCATTATCAAAGATAAATAGAAAGAAACACCTTAGATTTCAAACATGATATCAAACGCCCACATTTGCTTCACATACAACAACTGGAGCTAAATTTTGTCGTAATATATTCGGTTAAAAATAATTTCAATCTAAGGTGGGATTGCACCACTTTCAAAATAAACAGATTTTCAATACTGTTAATAGCTAAAACTTTCATCTCCAAAATACTAGAATCTGACTTTTTTTAACTTTAAATTGTTTACACATAAAAAGGTCATAACAAGTTTTATCTATAACTGCCTTTATCTCCATTTTTTTCAAAAATGAACTTGATCCACTTTCAAAATAAACTGCTCATATATATATATATGATGTTTCACAACACACAACACAATGACAGTACGTTATCCAAAAAAGCTAACTTCATGCTTTATTCAATCGAAACAGTTAAGTGCCTTGTTACACAATAAATGAATGAAATGTAAACAAAAAAGAACATAATACTTTTTTCGCAGAATAACACATAAAAAGATCAGAAATAATAAAAGGGTAATTAAGTTTAATTTATTTTTTATTTGGAACATCATATCTTTTATTTTTTTAATACAAATAACGATGATTGTACAGATTCTGGATTTCATTCAGAAGCAGTAGTAACATTTATATTAACAGCGATTCGTATCCAAGCTATGCTTTTTGTCTATCTTGAATGAAAAACTACTCCAGCAGTCAATTCGGAATTTACGATTCTTGAAGTATAAAGGAATGAAGCACTCTACTAGGAAAATTATATTATAATGATATTTTGCTTCAAAGGAACGGATATCTTTTTGAAAGCTATAAACATTAATCTTTCATTTCAATGTACTTGATAGTTCCTTCTCAGCGTCGTGAAGCTTTCTTTTTCAGTTTCCTTCCGCTATTTCTTGAGAAACTATTTTTTGCTGTACATTATTGAAATAACTGAATCTTCTTATGTTATATGCTCTATATATTGAATTTTTAAATTTTTTTTTTTACACAGAGGCTTTCTTTTACAGATATTTGGCCGATTTTTCGTAGATGAAATCGTCTTTCAATCATATTAACAGGGATTATCCTTTTAATATTTAAAAACTGTCGTATAAAACTAGAAGTTTTCTATAAAATTATGCTATAGAAAGTTGGGAAGAAGCTTTTTTTTAAAAAGTTCAATACTTTAATTAGCTTTAAAAGAGAGATTATTTACTTTTATGGTAAACAGTAAAGACATTTTGCCAAATTCTTACAAGATAAACAATTTTGACCAATATTGATAGTCTGTTCTTTATTCTTTATTTTTTCTTGTAAAAAAAGCTGAATGTGTGTTTGTGTTTGCGCACGCGTGTGTGTGTTGACACTCTACAAACCAGACCATTTGATTTAGAGTTATCAAACTTGGTACTTATGTACTCTAAAGAGTGGGAATATGCACGTTAGAGAGCTATTTAAAAAAATTTTAGTTACAATTTTTATCAAAAATTTGAAAAATTTAGGCGTTTTTTTTGTGATAATTTTTAAAGTTATTACAGTTCAAAAATGGTTTTTACAGCATCTTATAATTAACAAAAATTATCTTTTCACTGATATCAATTTTTTGCCATATAATTTTACTTTATGTTTTTAATTATTAAAAAAATATTTTAAGCACATTTCACAACAAGATATTTCGTGGATAAAGTGAAACTGAAACCGTTCACATTGTTGTTATTAATATTATATTGCCTTTTTCTATTTTTGTGATTAAAATATGAAAATTCTGCTTTTTTTCCATATTGAGTTGGCTTTATAAGGCCTGTTTTTAATAAATTTTATAATACTTTTGTAGACATAAAATTAAGGTTTAAGTTCCGAATAAGGTAATGATAAAAAATTTTTTAAAATGCTTCTACTTTAAAAAATGCTGTTTTTATTGTGATATAATTGGATGTATAAAGATGTAGGCAAAAAATTAGACAAATGCAAAGTACAATGAATAGAACTCTATAGAGATTGTAAAGCACAATGAAATAATGCAAGATTTTTTTCTGTCAGAATTTGAATTAAAAAATATTTTGCTGAAGTAACAAATGAAATTTCTAGCAGCCATTATTCCCGGCGAATAACTGGTCCATAAAAGTGGCTACTGTAATCTAAATACGGTGGGAGACTTCATCCAATCTAGAGGGAAAATAGAATGAACCTTTATAATTAAGTTAATGCCAACAAACTTCTTAAATCATTTTAAATAGATATCCCATTCACAATATTTCATATCCTCATATAAGAACAAAAACTTATCATGATCCTCGGTGTCCATAAAAGCAATGAAAAATAATGGTATAGGCTGTGTTCTATGTGACCTCACAGCCGAGTGGTCTCCCCTAACACTATGTGCTTTAGATACACCCTCCTAATGTGTCTCCATGAATTATTGAGCAACGCATTCATCCGAGAATGCTTTCTTTCATAATTCAAAGATATAATAAATTTCTTGTCACTATTCTCCACTTTATGAGCATTCGTGATTCTTAATTGGGAAAATTTATAAGCCTGATTTTGTTCAAAAATTAAATATCAAACATGTTTTTATGTTCTTAACAGTATATAGAGAAACTTTAAAATCTGATATTAAGTTTTCTACAAAGCACGCAAATTAAAAATACAACATTTTCTCAGATATTCATTTGCCATTCGTCTTTATTTTGTTAAGAAAGAAAAGACGTCATCAAAAATTAGAAGCCTATGGAATGTAAGTCGCATCCTTTATTTCTTACTAAACTATGAATAATGCACGTATCCTTCAAATAGTTTAAGCATTAAGTTAAGTAACAAGTTTTCCATGTTGTTGCAGAGAAAGTAGATTGGGCAAAATGAATAGGAGTGCTAACTATTGAGAGAATCCCTTGAACTTTCATTATTCCAGCCAAGCTAGTTTATTTCTAATGCAGAAATACGCTCTATTCTTTATTTCTCCACAGAGCATTCCCTATTCTTTGCAAGTACTGATGAAAAATTCATCTGCATTCTGTAAAACTTACAAAAAAAAAAAAAAAAACCCCTTCGTCTGACATGAAAAAAAAAATGAAGCATTTCCTTAAGGCTTTTGATGATTTCACAAGGACAGATAATTCTTATAACGATTTTATTTTTTTGACATGAAGGATTCTGTTGTCGCAACATTTAGTCATTTGAGAATTTCAAAAAGAATTTGTCGAGAGAACATTAAGAATGTACATGCATGTTGTTAAAGTGATAATTTTTTTTTAAAATTATGATTTTATAATTCAAAGTTTGAGGTAACAAGCCGCCATTTAATTCGAAACATTATTGCTATCATTTATGAGATGACTCATGCAAATACAGTGATACCATAATGCTTGTAGTGCAGTATTTTAAACATTCTAAGACGTCAAAGGAAACATCAATTTCCTTTGACGTCTGAATGGATGTGCGTTGATGCCAACCTGCTTCATGAAATAAGATACGCGATTAACGCAAGTAAATTTTTTTATCGGAAAATCTGAGAATACTAATTATATCCAGGCTTACTTTTTCCTCTAAGACGTGGGTCAACTAAACACCCAACTTTTGCATCGATACCAAAAGCGATGGGATGCACAGAATCTTAGATAATGTGCAAACAAGTTCTTCTTAACAAGTCATCCAGATGAAATTACGTAAGAAATAATGAGTGGAACTCAGAAGAAATATTATTTTTAAATCTTCTTGTCATAAAGGCTAATAAATGTGATCTTATTAAATGCATGCTCTAGCGCGCGTATACACGCACGAGTCTTATGCTAGAATCTCGGGCTTCCTGACTGGAGGATGAAGATTTCGATACTCGAATCTACTGAAGAATTATCATGCGTGGTATATATTGAATTCGTCGAGGGCCAAATGTTCTTCTTCTGTTACAGTGGTGAATTTAGAGGGGGAGTTGGTAGTTCAGATGTACAAAACAGCCATTGTGCTATTCAAAATAGGATAACAATTAATAATAATTTTAAATAATAATAACAATTGGATAGTGTGGTCAGCAATCTAATCTGCATACAGTTTCTAATATTTTACACTAGATCAATGAAAAAGTGCTTAATCGCCTATAATAGATTTCGAGTCGATCAATAATTTAATCGGAATTCAGTCTCTAGTTTTCAACAGTAAATCAATGAGAAGAAGTTTGACCCCCTATAATATATCTCGAAACACGTGAGAAATCATTTGCGAAATTGAGTCTCCGATTCTTATTTATATACTTTCTTATTTATATATTTAAGAATATTTAATTTAATTTATTTAAGAATATTTATTATTATAACAAGAATTAATTTTATATATCTAAGAATATTTAATTTAACTTAATTAAGAATATTTATTATTATATCAAGAATTAATTTTTTGTATTTAAGAATATTTAAATGGGAATTATATTTAAGAATGTTTTTCCAACCGATGTTATTCCAGAGTATTTCTATGATATTTGAATTAATTATTTACATTCGTTCAAAAACAATAAAATGCATAGAAAGGAGTAAAAAAAAAAATGTTGTTCATTCTGTGTTTTTTAAATGAATGTATAAATAGTTATTAATAGATTAAAGCTAGACATTTAATAGAATATTGCTAGATTAACCCTCCTGTTTTTAAACCTCCTGTTAAATATTTTCCTGTTCCTTGTTGGGAGGAACAAGAAAATATTTTTTTTTCAAATCGCTACTTTTTTTTCAAGTTGTTTTTTTCAGCTGTCTGTATAGTAATCATTTTCGTGTGTTTTTTTTTTCTTTTACCTTCATTCATGACATGGAGAAGAGAGTAAAACTATCTCCAAGATTATCAGAGATTCAACAGATTAGATATGAGATTGAAAAGAATTTCTAATGACTCTGTAGTATCAGCCAGTATGCAGAGGAAAATGTCTGCTGGTACAGAATTTGTACAGCCTGTGAGATAAAGATGAAAGGAAGGATCTAACATTGCAGCTGAAAAGTAGATTGATAAAAAAAATACAAATTGCTGGAAAGGTATTCAGTACTTGAATTTTTAAAAATCTAATCCTCGAAATTCCTTTTAATTTATTTTCCTTATCTAAACTTCTGCAATTTTTTTTTAAAAATATGATTTTGTTATAAAGCGATTTAACTTTCTATTTAGAAATTATTTTTTCTAAGCAAGTCCATTTTCTTTAAGCTTTTTTAAAAACAAAATTATATCTCTTAAATTTGAAGATTCTAAATGTCTAAATATTTTGTTAATGATTTAAACAAAAAAAGTTTTCCAGCAGCGTAAAGTTAAAAATTCGTATATTTCGAAGGAAATTCGGATAATGGATTTTATTTAAAAAAAGTTTAATGTTCATTTTTTTCCGAATATTTGGAGAAGTCTTAAGCAAAACTATAATTAGATATAAATTAGTTTTAAAAAAAGTTTATCTTTTTATTTGTAATCAGAAATATCTTATTTATTATATGAGATTTCAAGGAATCTAAATTTTTTGCCCTCAAACATAGTAATTCTGTCAGCAATTTGAATTTTTTTAGTTACTATTGGTACAATATTTAGTCTCAGCTTATCCAATATGCTATCAAATCAATAAAACGAAAATCAAAAAAAGTTAGAAGAATGATTTGACTTGCGATAGGGTATAATTTCTTTGTTCTAAATTTAGTTTTGAAAAACTAAATCTTTAGTTTTTGTATATCTTTCACGGACAATGATGTTCTGATACTTTGGTTTCGAGGAATTGCAAAGTAATTTCTCCAACGTCTCATAGGTAAGAGCAACGCAAAGTGTATTGTAATCCAGGATTTTGAAAACTTTTCACACTCTTGAAATTATTTTAATTTAAGGGAGGGGGGATTTATTCTCAATAATATCGAAGAAATTCACAAAGGAAAAGAGTAAGAAAGAGTTTTATAATTATTGAAAGACACCAGTAATAAAAAAATTATTATAAAAGTTTTAATGAAATGTTTAAAATTATAAGGATTAATTTGAGATATTTCTAACTGCTCGTAAAACAAATGCATAAATGTTGTATTCACCGAAAGTTCAAGCTCCAAGGTTTGCACGAATTTTTACCTATCAGACCTTTTTAAGTCTGAAAAGTTCGAAAGAAAATTATTTTTCGAATCATACTCGTCTATTTTTCTATGAATACTGTATCTCAATAAAAGAAAGACCTAGATGAATGAAATTTGGTACAAAATTTCAGTATCATACCTCTATATTTGTGTCAAGTTTGGGTCGAAATCAACCATTTGCAAGTCTTTCTGTCTTTTTATGTGCATTTAAATGTAAGTATTCAAATGTGTAATAAGCAGATGGATCAATAATGAAAGTTTGACTCTTTACAGTATACCACGAACATAAATACAAAATACATCATATTGTTGGAGAGGTGAGCACTCTCATTGGTTGCTTTTTAATATCAAGATAATTGACAGATGTATACTCTATCATTTTTTTCAAGGTTTCAAAATTCAAATGTTTCATCTAATTTGGAATGGGGAACCATAGCTATTTATTATTTCCATAGATATTTACATTTTCCATATTATTTCCATTTCCATATTTCCTACACCGACTCTGTTTATGAACATAAAGTGGAAATCTTTGCCCTAATCCAATGTTGTTCATAAAACATATTTCCAAAACAATTTTTTGAAAAACAAAAGAATGCGATGTTTATTACAGAATTGATTGATATGCATAAAAACAAAAGCGATGGAAACAGGAAAATAATCGATTATTATTGTAAATATCTC